>OMLP01010276.1:18065-29504 GCA_900302685.1 Spondyliosoma cantharus | reverse complement strand
CCCCCAACGGTGAGTGACACCCCCGGCCAACACTCATTAGCAGCCCAGGGGGATTAAGACCAACATTTTCTCATTAAAATCAAACCTTGAATGAGGGGATGATATCAGGAGAGAGACTCCTGACAGGGGAAGGCAGGATGCCGCATTCCTGAGCGCGCGGAGCAGCTGTCAGTTTATTGGAGGCTTTAATTGGGTTATTCTGACACCAGACTTTGGTTTGAGGGGTGAAGGAGGGGGGGCAGGTACAGAAATGCTCTCAGGTGGAATTGTTATGATTTCCGAATAAAACACGTACACATGCCACTTTGCGCACAAAATGAGAGAAAATATAGGATTTAGTGTTTAAAAAAAAAAAAAAAAGAAAGAAAGAAGGCATATCAATTACTTTTGAGCATCCTTATGAACGTGCATAAGGCTTCCCTGAGCTCTTCCCTCACTTTGGTTGCTCTGCCGGAGATGTTCCCCAGCCTGCCGCTACATCGCAGCGCTCCCCGGTGATAATATGGGGGTAAATCTGGCACAGCTCACCATGTCTGTTTTCTGTTACCCTATGGGAGCGACTATAGGCTGCGGCCTTCAGGACGCGTACGCATTTCCCCTTAAAAAAACACGCGTAAGTCCAAAAAACACAGCCGAGAAGTCCTGCAACGTGTCACACCACGCTCGCCCCCCGCTCATATTCGCGTATCTGGCTGTAAAAGTCGGCGGAAACATGCTTAAAATGAAAGAAAACGTCGGAGAATACGGACGCGGAGCTCATCCAATCACAACAGGCTAAGTCCGGAGGACAAGTTAACGCTTTTTCTTAAAAAAAAAAAAAAAGTTGCGGAGAAACGGAGCGCCAAAACGCACGCATCCGTCCAAACACGGTGAGATGTGTGTAAAGAAAAGTTTGTTGCAAAGTTTATGTGAACCAATAAGCGGAAGAAAAGAAAAAAAACAAAACAAAACAAATGCGGCTATCAAAAGTAGTCCCCAGCACTGAACTCGTCATCTAACAACCAAAATCACAAACTTTTCCAGTAAATAAAGCGGCACAGAAGAAGGCAGAGGCTTCGGTTTGGCTGCAAACACGCACCGAAAGTGTCACATTTGTGTTTAACTTTGTAAAAACATGTTGATAGGAAGCCTAACACCGCACAATCGTGGACCGCATGAAGGGATCAAACTTACCCAAACTGCTGGATTTGGTGCACACACCTCGCTTCAAACCGACCGATCCTCTCCTCGCTTCTCTCCTCTGGGCGAGTTTTAGTCCGCAAAAAAAACAACTTTTTACTTCTCTTTTCCCTCTAAAGCCTCGCTGCTTTGGTAATTTACTGCGATGCCACCGACATTTTCTTCGGCTCCCCAAGTTCTCACATTGAAAGGCCGTTTTTGGATGACTGAGCTCTCAAACAATTCTCCCTTTTGCGACGTCTTTTCGGGTCCTCCCACTTCCCAAGCAGGAGGAGGGATCTGAACAATGGGGACTGGCTCCCAAAATCCCAGAGCGGAGCACTGCAGCACCGTTTCTCCAGACTACAGAGACCTGCGCGGGACACGAGGACTTTCCAGAGGTTGTGCGTAAAACTAGAAACCTGTATCAACATTTATTAAGTTAAAAAAAAAAAAAAGTGCGTGTGGGATCAGAAAAAACTCCCCGAAACGTGATTTCTTTACAGCTACGGTGTCCTGGAAGAGGAAAGTGCGCCCCCTCCCCCCCCTCCTGCTCTGTTCCCCCTGATTTGGTATGCGTTGGTCCCCACAGAGTTTGTATTGACCCCCGTCCATTGAGGCCTGCAGGCCCTTCAGTGCAGCTGTGCAGTGCTGGTGCTGTGTTGTTGTGAACTGGACGGGCCCAGTCAGGACTGTGCAGCACGCACACACACACACACACACACACACACACTCACTCTCATACCACAGTGATCACAGCTCAAATCCCCCCTCTGCGCTCCCTCTGGAATTCTCTTCTCCACTTCAATCAGCACACTTTGAAACGAGGGGAGCCGTTCCTGTCCACTTCATTAATAACCGACTATTCCCAGATCACAGGATTTGATAGCGGGGTCTGTCGGTGGGAAGTGGTCCGCGTTCACAACCCCTGTGAATGCGGGAACTCCCACCATGATGTACCTGTGGGGTTATTGCGGCTCAGCAGGCCTCCATTCACTGACAGGCTGCGGCATTTCATGACACCTGTTGCTCTTGTTCAGGTGAGAATGTGTGTGTGCGTGCGTGCATGTGTGTGGACTCTGCACGGCTTCGAGATGTTCTCAAGGAGCCATTAATCGTGGGTGTTTTCCGTGTTGTGCTGCACTTTGCCAGCCCTTTGCAAGCTCTTGCCAATGTTTTGGTGTTGTTGCTACCAACTCTGTTTGTACGTGGCTCCCTCACACTAGCGCCACCCCGCACTGCACTGCAGAGTCTCGAGAGTGGGAGAAAAAAAAAGATGGGGACTCCCAACCCCAAAAAACCCCTCCATGGTGCCCCTCCCCCCCTCTCCATCTCCCCATGCAGGGCTGGATGAATTAGCTCGGGACAAAAGGCTTTGTGGGCCGGCCATGAAAGGCCTATTAACCATACTGCATCCCCCAGAGGCCCTGCCCGCAGGACACCGCCTCCCAGAATGCCACTCTCTCAGCAGGCCGCAATCCCAGCATGCACCGCTTCCCTTCAGCGCTAACCCCTGTCGCCCCCGAGGCTCGCTATAGAGCCCCACACAGATTGTCATGTAGATGATTATAAATGTTGTTATGAAAGTAACGGAGAGCAAGGAGGAAGGGGGGGGTGTTGTTGCAGTGTGATTTGTGCGTTTTACCAACAAAGAAGAAGAGTTTGACGGAGTGAGAGCACAGGGTGAGCTCAGGTGTGAATCCATCCAGTGCATGTCAACATTCAAAGAGTGTGTGTGTGTGTAGTGTAGAGTAGTGTAGTGTAGTGTATGAGGTGATTTTTTTTTTCCCTCGAGGGTCTCCACTGTGCTGTGCCCTCTCCTCTCCGACCTCCTCGCTCCATTGTTTAGCTGAGCGCCATGACAACGACCCGCTCTCTCCTTCGCTCTCTGTATCCTGCTGACCTTAGCAGCTGTGTCACTTCCTCGGCGTGACAAAACCAGATTGAATCACACACACACACTTGTGCTTTGTGGTGCATGGGAGCTCTAAACCAGCACACTTTCACTCTCACATTCATAAAAGCGAGACAGAAGAGGAGTCTCTCTCTCTCTGTTCCACTCTTCAGCAGTGAATTTGGATGTTGCTGCACAGGGCGAGAAGGAATATTGAAGGACAGGTTCGGTTGCCTGTATGTACCTCAGGGTTAGGCAAGGTGTTGCGTTAGCCAATCACTTAGTAACGTGAACTGCACCTACCATTTAATCGAGCGAACAAGTTACAAAACAGCCAAACATGACCAGCTACACTGTCACCAAGTCACGGTCGAAAATTGAGGCCGTCTCAAACTTTGTTTTGTACACACGGCGGCCATTTTCCTCCGTTGTCACACTCAAGGGATAATGTTATGCCGCTGTGTTCCAGGTTGCAATCCATATAAACGTCAGAAATTGATAAGCAACTAAAGGACCATGGAAAGTGGAAACCTAGAGGGACGTCCGACTGTGATGTCAGGGTGAGGAAAATGGCCGCGGCATTGCACACTTCACATGAAAATGACTCGTAGCCTGTTGTTTTGTCATCAGTAGACACCATAACCAAAATAAGTGATTTTCGTCATGATAATTACATAATTTCAGAGACATACAATCCTGTATGACTTTATGAACTCACTGCTCTGCCACTCAAACTGGATTTACTGGATCGGATTGCATCCTTCCACCTGCATCTGACGCAACATGGTCCTACCAATGCCACCTCTTTTATGTTTTTTGGACTAAACCCAAAGGAAGAGGTGACCAACAGTCTTTGTTTTGTGCAAAAATGAACTTGAAGTTGGCAACCTTTGATGCTCTGTCCATAATCTGTTGACCTAGATCACTCAGTGTTGCAACAGAGGCCACTTAATACCTCTGGCAACCAAAGATTAGAGGCTGGCAAAGGTGTTGGTATACTCAAAATGAAGTAATTTGTACGACATGTCAACCACATCTGAAGGGAAAGGTGTTTATAGCTGTGCCAGACGGCCGCAGTTGAAGGTGGAGTGAAGAGCCAGGTGTCACAGACAGAGGCGAGACGAGATAATTGTTTAAACGTGGGGATAATGACGCACACTTTTGGACAGAAGAGATCGTTGTGAGAAAGAAGTTCAGACTGTTCTTGCTTTCCAATTTCTGCACAGGTGGCTAATCTCTGCATGATGTGGACGAGCTTATTGGATTCTTGGTTTCAAAATGTAAGCGCCTCAGACAGACCAATTTAAGCTATATGCTGCTGCTACAGCCTATGCATACAGCACGACCAATCATAATATGACGTAATATGATGCCAAATACAATAGATGACCTGGTGTTGTAAATGGCATTGTAAACATTATATATACAGAGAGGTGAAGTCCCTCCCCTTTCAGTTGACCACCACGTGACCTTGGACACATGTTTTTAATCTTGTTTGAATTGTGTCACGCATGTTTTTCAGTTTAAAAGATGTTTTTTCAATGCGAGAAACAGAACAGAACGTTTCTCATAAAACTACCGAAGTGCAAGAATGTTGAAAAAACATAAGAAAATGTCACGTTTCAACATATCTGTGGTTTGCAGAGACGTGCATTGGCAACATTTAGTCCGGTGATTGGAATGCATATATTGTGAGAGACGACATAGTTCACTGAGGGGTTTTACAGATGCTGCTTTACTGTCTTTATAGCTGTCTTTCTAGACTTGCAATATGAGCTTTTACACTGACTGATCATACGTGGGTTTCCTGGCGCAATTCAAATGAGATCAAGATCCTTGGGGAGTACCAGACTATTATGTTTAAAAAAAATCACGGTGCCAGCGCTGCTGTGAGAACCCTCTTGTGACCTTGGACGAGCTTGCTTTTTGTTTTGCTGCATTTCAGATCATCACAGTGGAGCTGATGGATGATGCGGGCTGATGACGAGTCTATACTTGCATATTTTCTTTACGATGCACCGGGCCCTCGCTGCGCTCTCCTTTGTTCAAAAAAACTGATATCATACAGTGTGACATAGATTATTAGAAAACCATCTCACACAGTGTGACATAAACCCCCAAGATGGTGGCTGTTCTCTATAGGGGCCTTTAGAAAATAAGTTTTGGCCAGTAAAGACAAGAGGAAAGAGGCTACCCTAACCCTAACCAGTAACTCTCATGGACGTGTGAGTAATGTATCGAGATAACCCTGAAGAAATCCAAACCGATTCTTTAAAAGTGACAAACTGAACTTTCTTTGTGAAATCAACCTAAAGCTCTGTGGGAGTTTCAGGGTTCATCTGCACTGACAGGAGCAATGTGCCGCTGGTCACTGCATAAACACCCTCAGTCACGGTTCAGCTCATTACAATAACCCAGACATTCAAACAACAGGTGTCTCCATATCACCCTGGTGTCATCCTATAAGGCCTTTCTATTCATGACACGTAACACCGTTACAATATCAGAATAAAGGCTTAACTGAAGCATGACTGGAGGTAGAGTCAACAGTACAGGGGCAGGAGCTCTACTTCCTGACATTTTCTTAGCATATGCACCTAAAAATAAACCCATGTGAGCTGAAAGACTGCAGACCACATGTCAGAGCTGTCCAATGAGGGGTTCAAAGCCCAGACTGGAGTCATCTGTTTTTTTCCACAGCTTCTTCTTCTTCTTCTTCTTCCTCCTCTTCCTCCTCATCCAACTTTCTTTCCTGTGCTCCTAAATTAAAAGAACAACTCGAAGAAGGAGCTCATGGGAAAATGTCTTCACGGAGAACTGACTGATGGCGTCTTACGACCTCTGACCTGCAGCTTCATGCGCATGATTTATGTAAAAGTACAGTGGAGGCGAAAGTACACAAATCCTGTAGTTGAAGTAAGAGAAACAGCGCTAGTCCGGCACTCTGAATGGTAGTAATTCTCTGACTTGAAATTGAAAAACGCGTTGAGAAAAAATTTAATTTACTGTATTTTTGTATGTATTTCTGATCTAAGAAGCTCAAACCATAAAAAAACATAGACCTGTTTTTAATTGAGATCTTTTTTCTGCTGAACATAAGACACAACCGTCCACAGTGAAGTCCATGGATAATCCAGGAAATAACCGTGCAGGATATTGCTTCTTTACGGAGACTTTGCTGTGCAGATTCTCATACTGCCACTGTCACTGTAAAAACCCTTGTCTCCAAAACGTTAACAGGCCTGTTAATGCTTCCACCATTTGGAACATCTATCTTTTAGATGTTCCAAATGGACAGTTTGTACGGTGGCCCTGAGGGTACAAACAAACAGAAAGCACATTTAATTGTGGAATGTTGTTGTGCTTTGACCCTCAGAGCCATCAGGGCATTTTCTCAACCCCTAGAGGAATAGTCCGACATTTTGGACTGAAGTTCTGCCTTTGAAGTCATATACACAGAAACATGGCAAACAAAATACTACTTTTTTAAATTGCATATTCTTTTTCTGCTCATATTGAAAGTGATAGTTCGGGTTTTTTGAAGTGGGGTCATATAAAGTACATATCTATAGTCGGTCTGTTCCAGCCCAGACCCTCAGCTTTGTACTGCAGTGAACGGAGTCCAGATGAAAAGCGAATTTTAACCACCTAAAACAAGGCCCACCTGAAAAAATCTTTATCAGTTCAAGTGTACGTTGTATAGAGAAAATTCACACCGCTTTACATCGCCGTCACACCGCCCTTTCCTTTGGCACTACATTTGCAACTCTTTTAATGGGATATACAGTGAACATAGATACATGGGTCATTGCCAAGGAATTTTTTCAGTCTACACTAGTTTAAGATGTGTTCACATAGATACATAGAGGCAGTCGGTCTGTAGTCTCTCTCAGGCCTGAAGCTTGCAAATGTTTCTACTGAGAACATAATTTACATCCCAAAGCTGTTTTTTCTGACGTTGCCAATCATTTTCTGATTCAAGGCTTTGCCACCTCAAGTTATATCATTGAGAATGTGAGGGCTGTTGACCACAACCACCAGCTTTTCTTCCATTTCAAGCACTTTTTCACAGTTGATGTAGGCAACAGTTCAACTTCACAGGGCTATCAAAACAATTTTTTTCAAGTGCTTATAAGCAGTCTTTCTTTAACAGTGGGAAGCAACAGAATGTTTACAATGTTCAATGAACAAAAAATGGCACTGCGTTGCATTTCCAGTGTGAGTCATTAGAGAGATTGTGCTCTTGAGCTGACAGAACTTTGGTGAAAAGGCTGAGTAGTAGATACTATAAATCGATTCACACAGAGTTTCTCGCCGTTAATGACGGTGCTTCTGGTTCACTTCTGTCAGTCAAGTCTATCAGTAGAAGAGACGATGGTAAGTAATTATCTGTTTAACTTTGTAGTTGTACACACGAATGGTCAAGAACATTTATTGAAAAAAACAAAGACCGTTTGTCTTTTCGTCTTCACATTTGATTCTGTCACTTAGTCCCCCAGGTTCCATCTGAGTATGCGCGGTGTGAAGTTATCTTCCACCCGCTGATGACCCAGGTCGGCTCATTTATCCTATTCAGGAAGCAAGAGATTGATTGTGCCTGTGCCATCGCTGTAATTATACTGTCATCACTTAATCAACCTTATTGGATTCCTCAAGCGGTCGCAGTCCCTGAGGCTGGAGCTGGGAGAAAGATTGACTTTTTTGGACAGCAAGAGAATGAGAGGGAGAGTAAGAAAGAGAAGTACAGAGCTTGAGAGAGAGAGAGAGAGAGAAAGGGAGAGACCAAATTAAGCATGGAGTCATTTGAGAGGCAAAGCAACGGGGTAATAAGGACAAAGAGACATCAAATAAGCGAACAATGGTGCTAAAGGAGTGCTACGGTTACTAGAGGACGGCGAAGATGAGCACATGGTGACAGGAAAGTGGACCAGATCGGAGATCAGGTGGGAGGGTGCCGACGAGGACTCTGAGCGATTGTTTCCTCAAGTTTGTGCCTGCCCCGCCAGAGAGGAGCTAACAAATGGTTAGGGTGTCACCTGCAAAAGCAGTTTAATAATTCATTTGTCTATGGGGCTGGGCAGAAAGGGCTTCTTTGAAGAGCGGGGCACAGATGGTCATCAGAGTGAAAGAGGTACACACAAACACACACACCTACACCCATGCACCCACACATATGCGCACACAAAAAAGGCCTGTGCTGGAGACCGGCTCATCACCTGGGTGCACACCATATGCCGCGGTGGCTGACAACCTGCTCTCCAGGCCCATGCTGAGAAAACGCGCACAAACGCATATGCTTGTTCACGTACGGGAATCTTTTTTTTCCCTATTTCATATCCGTTCCACTTTCCCACCGCAAAGGGTCCTTTCTTGCATACCGATGCGTAATTGTGTTCTTGTGGGCTGCGAAGATAAGAATTTAACAGCTGATGGAAATGCCTGCCGGAGTGTTTTCGCCTAAACACCGAGCCACATCAGCGCACACACATACCCAAAGTCAAACACAGATAGAGGCAAACAGCCAGGTATTCACACAACTGAGGTGGCGCGCGCGCGCACACACACACACACACACACACACGCACACCTTTAAGAGGATGCGACGAGGAACGCAGAAGTGTGCTCTCCGTCAATCCATCATTGTGTGAAATTACCCGTTGTGACGAGAGCGTTCCCTCTTTTGCCATTTCACATCTGACTAAGCCCAATCCAAACACTGAATCAGCCCCTTAAATCTAATGATGCAACACCTACTGTAACAGCCAAAAAAGGCTCTGCATCCTGCCATCCTGTTGGGACACATACCTGCCCCCAGCCACTAAAACAGCAGCCCACCTTTCATTCAATTACTGTACTGACTTTAATGGTTATGAGTTCTCCTTTTGTGCCTAGCATGCTTTATTCCTCTCCCTGTGTGGCTTGTAGGTGATTACTTCAAGGCAGTAAAGACCTCATTGGGGGTTCTGCTGTTTGCAGACATACCGCAGGATTCTTTGTTTGATGTGATATCTACAGGGATTGTGATATTTCCATTCTAAAGAAAGGGACGTCACAAAAGTTGTTCCAGGTTTTTGAGCTACATTTACAGACGACTTTCACCGCGGTATGTACGGTGTGAGGCTCAGAGGAAGAGGGAGCGATTATTAAAACTGGTTAGAAATGACAAAAAAAAACTATTTAGCTGGAGAATCGGTGGAGACGGAGGAGGGACTTTTGATGAGAGAGTGAGCCTGAGTGGATGATAAGTGTAAACCCAGGCTGACCCAGCGGGTTCAGACTGAGGGGCCACATATTGATGGAACAGACTCCAGACGACAAGCACCATTACCCTGCGGATCGCAGCAGCTAAACAGAGGGCATGGAGGAGCAGAGGGGGGTAGAGGGGTTAGAGGAGAGGAGGTGGGAGAGAAGATGGTGAAGGGAGGGAAGATGTGGTGAACTTAAACACAACAGAAAGAGAAGTGCCAGACAGATGAGACAACGCAGCCCGTCCACGCCTCGTGGCAACCTCTGTAGCGCCTCAGCTAATTTGCAGTCGATTACTGCTGAAAGAATTAGTCCATCGACAGAAAAATAGGTTATAACGAGTCCACCATTTATCAAGCAAATACTACTAGGTACAAACGTAAGAAATCTGAAGACTTGCGACCTTGCTGGGAAATAATTTGAAGACCTTGGGGTTTGGGAGGTTGTGAGGCTAAACTTTCATATTTCCTTTTATTTTTTTGCCTTTACATATTTGATACTTAATCTGCAGATAGCAGGGCTCCAGATAACAATTATTGTATTCTCATCTTAATGTTATCTGTATTGAATCAATTTTGTCCTTTATTGAGAAAAGTTCCTGGAACCCTAGGTGCCGTCTTTACAGTGTGAGTTGCGGACTTAAATTATTCCAGATGTTTCCAGCAATGCTGAAAACTCAGAGAAATCCACACTCGTGGAGGTTTCATTTAGTAGCCCGTCGCTATAACTTCTGAAAAGTCTGAAATTGACGTAGCGTGAATAAAACTAAAGCATGACCTCATCCATGACCATTTGTGCCTGAGTAACGTCGGAGAGGTTTTCATCAGCAGTGGCGGTTGTTTAATGGTGTAATCACCACCACAGAAAGCCAGTCTGACTGCAGGATCATTTGTGTCCTTTGGTGTTTTCTCACGGGATCATTAACTCACTCCAAACAGCCAAATTGCTTTGCTGAACATTAGCCGTAATGCGGCAGGCAACGACGCGCAGGGGGTGTGTGTTTTTGTGTGTTCGGGTTCAGGGCAATGACTAAACTCAGGACTCATCAGAGATTTTAGTTCTCTTTCTTTCATTCCTCTCTCTCCTCTCTGTAATGTTTGGTGACTGGAGCTGGAAGGGAAATGTACTTTACTTAATGAACCTGTCAGCATAACAGTTCATTTACAGCTGACAACTGAAGTCACTTCGCGGATCACTGATGCAGTCAGGTTGATAAACAAGAGTGAAGATAAACCCACTTTTTGATTTAATACTAAGGTAATCTCAGAGCTCTCCTTCGGTCTGTAAACTCTGAATCTGGGCAGAATCCAGTGTGACTGTGGATGTGTTTTTTTTATGACTCTGCAACTAGTCCAGAGCTTGCAGCTTATTATGACCCATATTTACATTTCTTGTGAGGTGGCGACCTCTGGTGGCTTTAGTAATTATTAAGGCTACAAAGGACTGAGTTGTTTTACGTATTATAATGAGTGAAAAGTATGTATAGGGACACCACTGTTCATGTCCAGTGTGAAGCCAAAAGTCAAAGGTGAGTTCTTTTAACTTGCTAACATAATAAAGTTATGTCACGTACATAATGAAACATTAGTTACTTATGTATGTTGTAAGTGACGTTACAGATTTTAAGCCAAAACACAATGTTTTCCTGAACTTAACCAAGTCGGACGTTTGGCACCTGTTCCTGGTATGCTGCTGTTTTGGAAACGGTGACATATGTCGTTTTGGGAGACGCTGGCAATACACATTTATTCATTGCCTTGTTCGAAGTCATTTAGGTATGAGGTTGTGTTGTCCTTAGCATTGCGTATAGACTTCAACACAGCATGCATGTTTCTTGTTTATCACTGCGAGTCTGCCTTGAGGTTAGGGAATCGCTGCTTCAAGTAACAGCGACAGCACCTGTTTTTTCCACTATGATGGGTAAAGTTTTGGGCGCCAGTTAGCTCAGTTGGTAGACTGGGCATCCCATGTACACAGGCTTTGTCCTGGGTTCGAGTCCCTGGCTGGGGCCCTTTGCTGCATTTCACCCTCTTCCTCTCATCTTGCTTCCTGTCATCTCTGAAGCTGTCCAATCAATAAAGCCATTCAAAAGTCCAAAAAATAAATAATTATATAATAAAAAAAAAATAAAAAATGATGGG
>OMLP01010276.1:1270-18045 GCA_900302685.1 Spondyliosoma cantharus | reverse complement strand
GTAAAGTTTGCAATTAATCCACAGTTTATATGCATGCTGAACCACGAATGTGTGTGTTTGTAAAACTCCAATATGAGAAGAGAACCAGCGCGCCTATAAAATCACCAAAAAGAAGTACAGACTATCACCATAGTTGTTTTCTTTTTTACACAACTTTGTTGGTACAAACATGCTGCCATGAGAGGCAGATAGTCTTCGAATACACTTGCCAAGCTGAAAAAAATTAGATCTACCCGGATTTGGCGATTGGCGGGTGTTCATTTTGGACACTGCCCTGCTGGCAAGAACACTTACAGGTGCCTTCCAAAATCATAACTCATCATGGCTGTCATATATCACTGTAAAGTAACCAACGTCGACTGTCGGTAAGAAACAATAACAGGTGTTTAAGACGTTACTTGGTTGACCGATGTGTCCAGCTGAACTTCCCTCCTTTATACCTATATTGGACAAGGGTCCTAATTCCAGGGCTTTGCCACCCGAACATATAATGTCAGCAGGCTTTTCACTGAAATGATTGATGCTGATATTTTTCCTGGCAAGAAAGTCTGTGGAATGACCATCTGTATTCCTGATTGCCTGAGAAATATTTTTCAGAGGTTCTGAATTGCCAAAAACGTAGAACAACTTGTGTCCCACATTCAGCCCCTATTTCTCAAGATTCTCCCAATTCAAACAGCTAAACATATATCAACTCACTTCCTAAAATGAGTCCTCTCCAGAGTTGTAGACGTGCTCCACAAGTGCATTTTATGGATTCAGGAAGAGTGACTTTCTCTGATGCCTTCCTGCATGTCCTTGATTGTTCCTTTCTTTTGCTTTGATGTGAATTGTCATGGAAACGCACCTGGTCGCATGCCTCTTTCACCTGCGCAACACCTGTGACATGACTCGCACAGGCAGACGGGATCTCCATGGTGACAAAGTGAGATTATAGGTATGCGGTAGGTGAGGGGAGAACAGAGGGGAAAGAGGTGTGAAGAGTCATACAATCAGTGGCGACCAGCAATCACTTGGGGGTTTTATAAAAGCACACCGGCGGTGTGGAGGAGACGAGGCTGAAGAGTGATGGATGACTGGGCTGAAGTACGGAGGATGGGAGGGGATGCATGGATGACATGATTACGGGAGGATGAGGCAAAGAGCCTGATGAGCCTAAATGGGATATAATACAAAAGCGGGAGAAGAGGATGTGTTCAAATGTGACTGAAGAGGCCCGAGTGTGCGGGCGAAGGAAAACAGGCGAAGGCAGTGGTGGTGGTGGTGAGCAGCAGACACAGAGCTAGGTGAGTGTACAAGATTGATTGGTGATTGCTCTTGGATTTTGTGGCACAGAGTGTGGAAGCAATAAAGACCAAGAGAGGGGAGAGAGTTGTAAAAAAAAAAAGAGGGAATATAAACTCCCAGATGCCAGGTATTTTTCCTACCGGGAGGCGAGACGACAGGAGTCTAATGAGTTCCCTCATAGCCTGGCGGGTTCCATCTTATGAATCACGCAAACAGTCTCACACACACGCACACACTAGCATGAACGCTCGCAAAGCTGTAATGAATTACAAGAGCTCTCAGCCTAAAAACCTTGGCCCCCGTACCTCATCACATGATACAAGCGTACATCATTTTGCGCGGCGGATCGATCCCTCCACAGCCATTTGACACAAATGCACATGGAATCGAATGCAACATGACATATTCCATCACCTGCTGTACCCTTGAATCCCGACCAACATCCTCCTGAGAATCGCTCACACAATGCACATCAATATATTGACACAGTCTAAGCAAAACCATGAAGTCCTGCTTTGTCTTCCCAAGGCTTTGCCTGCATTCCGTTTGGTTGTAATCAGTAATAAGTCAAATTAATAAGAGGCTTTGCACCGTGGTCACGCCAAAGCAGATTCCTTCCGAACATGCATCTGTTTTCTACTCTTTTTTTTGGACACACACTAGGACTTTCACAGGAGAGACAGAAAATAAGCCATCACAAAGAGAGACAAGACCACAGTGAGAAAGCTTTACCAGTACCAGGACCCAGTAGAGATGATGCACCATTTTGGCTGACAGTTTTTTTCAGTCTTTGGCATTCAAATGTGGAAAGCCTTCCTCAAGAAAATGATCTGAAAACCCAAAGAGAGGACACGCATAAACCCAACACTGAGGATTGACTAAGGATGCTCAGTGTATTTGTGACTTTTTCATCCAAAATGTTGATTTAAACTTTAAACATTTGTATAAATTAAACTCCAGGACTACACAGATGGACCTTATAGTATGACGGGAGTCATGTTTGTGCTGATGCATAATAAACCAACATGTTGAAACAGGATTTCAAGTATTTATAAACCATATGGCCCTATATACACGTTTGGGTAAATGATTCATCCTTAACAGAAGTTTTGGAATCGGTCCAGTAGATCGCCTCCGCTGGCAGCCAGGACACAGCTGCAGTGGCCTCGACGTAATCCTTTGGGGCATCTGCGACTGTCAAAGTAACGTCCTCTAACAGTGCTTGTTTTTGAACCCTGACGGGCCGAGCTTGTTCTTCCACGTAAATGATTCCTACAGACAACTCTTTTTATTACCCAACAAAAACAGTCTCGTTCCAGTAGAAATGTCTCGTTCACATGTCGCTGGCAGCTAGCAGGCCGGCAGCTACCCTGTGTTAACTGTCCAGAGAGGGAATCAACACAGTGGTCACTGTGATGAATACAGACACTGACATGCAGAGAGAACATCCAAATGTATGCTATTTAGCAACAGCTGCATACATTGTAATCATTACCAGCAAAATAAATGGTTCTTGACGCACTTCTCACAAGTCGCCAGTAATCCTGTCTGCCCTGTTCGTGTCCCACCGGGGCCAAATAGGAGATGGAAGCAGCCCGAAGCTCTTCCTGCTTCATTCCGGCGCCCATGCTAACCAATCCGCGACCGGCTCTCGGTACTGCAGCGATTGTTTCAACGTCTCTTCCATTTTTCCTGCCGCGAGCAATCAATTTAAAAAGTGTCGCTGATGTTTGTTATTTTTTTTTTTTGTATTCCTCATATATTTCAGTTGAGTCTAAACAGAGCTAGAGAGACGAGCAGACACACACACACACGCTGCAGGCAGAAGACAAAAGCTCTCCCTGCACATTATCACACAAGTCTGTGGTCCTTTTAACTTCATTATTGCAGAAGAACCAACGTTCCGCTTATCCAGAAACACATAAAATATGTTAGAACATCACAAGGCTATTTGAGATCAGCTGTATTTTAAAAGAGCCCGAAGAAATGTGCTCCTGAACAGCCTGCCAACATGTGAATAAAGGGGAGCACCGGCACTTGTTTTCGTTTCATCTTCAAGCAGACAAATGCTCAACATTGTTGACATTTGACAGAAACGCAGCACAACCACGTCTTTAATGCAAAAAAAAAACCTCACCGGACAGTCTTTGAATGCATGTGCATTGTGGGCTACCTGTTTGTTGCTGAAGGCTGAATGAGCAAAATAATGCAGGACTCGTACACTCGGAGCTGACTTAGAGTGTGCAGAGTGTTTGTGTAAAAATATGCTTCAGTCCACCTGGACTTTTTAGAGTGCCGAGCAAAGGCATCACACCACAGGCCATTCTATTTACGAGCTAGTAACTGGTGTACTCAATAGCAAATCAGGGGAACAGAGCCAATCACTTCTCAGCGGCTGACAGCAATCAGCAGACAAAAGGAGGTCAGTGTATTATGTCTAGTTCCTCATTTAGACCACTAAGATGGAGTGTTTGGGGTAAAAACGGTTCCCACTGAAGGCCCTGAAATAAGAATTTGCTGCAAATTGACAGGACTACGGCCGTACGGAGAGGTGAAAAGCAGGGAAATGGAGCCATTAAGTAGTACATAAATAATCCATAGTGTGATTTTCTTTTTCCTTAAAATGCCCCAAAATGGTAATGTGATGGACGCTGCTCACAGGATGGGAGAAGGAAGAGGAGAATCAGCGTTTCAGTGAATTAACCATTTATTCAGGCTCCGGCAGAAGAACGTGACTCAACATAAAGAGAAATAACACAAAATGAACAGCCGTCACTTGTACGGCTGAGGGTCGGGGCTTGTGCTGTCTCTGCTGCCGTCTCAACTCCGGTCCTCTCACAGGACCCAGCTGACTGCAATAGACTAGAACCAGATTACAAACGTGCTTATATAGCTGACTGATTACCTGATTCTGTCCAGGTGTCTGATCACCGGCAGAGCCACTCTTCCCTCTCCTCCAGCAGCCGGTGCCTTCACCACACCCCACTGCCACAGGTAATAATACATACAAGGTGCGACACCAGGTTTCCCACTGTCTCAACAAACTGTTGGGCTCTGTGGATCCGTTCAGCCTTCAGCGGCCCATTGAAAAAGCTAAAAAATGTTTGTCTTTCAGAATCTATGCATGTCGTTGACAGCTCTCTGACATGTTATCTGCGCATTTGATGTTTTATTTACTCTTTTTTTCCATGTGAATGAACTCATGGCAGATGCTACATGTTTGTATGATAGCCACCGGGGTATGCTTGGGAGGGGTCAACTGTGGGGGCCGCGAGGAAAGGCTATATGTCACGACCGTGATCTCTGTTGCTCCCAGTTCCACACTTGCGGCGTTGCATCTTCACAGTCGCACACACACACACAAGCAAACACATATATAAAACATGCTGTACACCTGCAAACTGGTCTCCCACATGTCTGAGCAGGAGCAGCGCCGTGCTAAAATATCACCTCGTAGATGAAAATATTGATTCCAGAGGAGTTGGAGGCCCGGGCTGGAGTCGGGGCCTGATTCTGTGGTAATCACACGGTGGAGTGACATAACGTGTACAGAAACAAGACTCTTAAACCCAAGCCCTCTCCAACCTAAACCACAAACGCCAATTATCATTAAGGCTCGACTGCGGCATTTAAATGTTGTCAAACACAGACATTAAGCTCACCTCTTTTAATGAGCGGATCGACAGCAGACACTGAGTAATTAGCAACAAGAAAAAACGGCTAGTATGGAGGCAGCAGGAGGAAAGTAATTCATAATTCTACTGTAATAATACTAAGAACTGCTGCCTTCGTGGTTATACTGTGAAAATACAGTAAACAGTGCACACGCCGTTGCTTGTGCCTTCCAGCTGTTTATTCGAGCCGTACCACCCCACCTCCCTGTCACTGCATCAGATTGACCGTAGCCTACTAATAAAATAAAGAGAGATGCTCCCTCTGTGATGCTAGCGCTAAATCACTGTGGGCCCTCGCACCGCGCTGACAACCACAGCCTCCTCTCTCTTTACTATGACACCAGGAATATTAAATTATGTCACCGCAGGGGCCGCGAGCACAGAGAGAGTGAGAGAGAGAGGGGCGGACAAGAAGCGAGAAGTGTAGACTGTAACCCAGACGGGTTTATATTAAAATTAAACTATTTTTCGTTCGGTAAAAAAAAAAAAAAAAAATTAGGTGGCGAGTTGAAGAGAGCATGAGAAAGAAGGAGGACTGAGAGACGAGGGCGCAGAGAGGATGATCAGTAATGTGTAGCCGGAGGGGAAAGATCAAGTGAAAGCGGTGCTTATGGGATCAGGTGAAATGGCCAGGGTGTGTGAGAGTGAGGGAGAGATTAACAGATAGGCAGAGCGCGGCGGGGCCTGATTACCATAAAGGAGGAAATGGGAAAAGGGAGAAGTGAAAGAAAAGAGACGGGATGAAAAGCTTCGAAATGTGCAGAGGGAGCCGGGGTGGGAGGAAATGGCCGGCAGTGAATGTATGGCAGCTGTGTGGTGGAAATCAGAGACCCATGGGTGCTTAGAGAGATGACAGACAGTCGGCCTTCAGCCAGAGATCACACACTCACTCTTGCACTTGAATTACTGATATCTGTCTCCTCTGGTGAACGTCTATGGCAGTGTCTTTAGTTATCTCTATTCACGAAGGGATACAGTGGCTGTGGGGTGGCCGGGTTATCTGGAGGGGAGAGAAGCTCGAGTAAAGAAAGCAAACAAGCATCACAACTCTTCTTTTAGTCACTTGGAGGAAATAAACGTGTAATATACATATACAACATATGTCTCAGTCCTCACACACCTTGAACAATGAGAACAGCTACCATACATCAGAATGCTGTTAATTGCTTTCACTGATTGGAAAACTTCACACTCCGGGCTTGAGTAAGTCATCTGTCTATAACTGTATATTGGACTCCCTCACCAACAGACCCTAGACAGTTCGGATTGGCAGTCACACCTCCTCCACACTAGTGATCAACACTAGAGGCCCCCCAGGGCTGTGTGCTCGGCTCCCTCCTATTCACACTATACACCATAACTGCACTCCCAGACATCAAGAGAACTCCATTGTTATGTTTGCAGACGATACCACCATTATCGGCTGCTAGAGTTTACCAGGAGGAAATCATTAATCTTGCAGAGTGGTGCACGGAGAACAATGGACTGCTTAACATCAGCAAAATCAAGGAGCTGATTGTCAGTGTTGTGCCTGAACGCGTTTAGTGAACGATCGTTCATGAAATCGTTCATATTTTGGGCGAACGTGAACTGAACGTACGCATTTCTGCCTGATGAATGTTATTGTGAGTGCATTCATTCTGCCATTTGTGAAAGGCGCTCTCTCACAGTTTAACTTTGTTCAAGAGAGTGCCAGATTTCCATAAAGCCTTCAAGGCAAAAACCCGTCTAAAACACACCGTAAACAGGCCTCAATATGTAGCCGAAAAACACCCATTCTGGCAACACCAGTCACCACAGAGTCACACCGCTGCATGCATAATCAAAATGCAAAGCATGGAGGCAAAAACAAATGAAGGCAGCAGCAATACCCCAGACTCTGCCTCCACCATTAATACTGCATTTTCGTATGATTACTTAAAACAGTTTTATGAAAAGGTCAGTGATGATCCAGGTGGGAAAAATTTGACCTTTTTGTGTAAACTTTGCCCGCGGGGTTTCAAGAAGCAACTCCATACATCAACAACGTCAACAGCAAACCTGAAATGGCACATTGAACTAAAGCACCCGGCTAGCCTTTCAAGGTATGTGCGAGCAAACAAAAAATCAAAAGACATGGCAACGGCGAGCCAAAACAGATCCTCTACCACCCAAATCATATTAACGGCGTACAGTACTGGCTCCGCTGTCTTCATCTCCCAGCCACAGCTGGACAAACTGGTTTTGCAGTATATTGTCGGAGACCTGCAGTTTCTAGTTTTTTAAAAACTGATAAAATAATTGCTGTCTGTGGTTCTATATGGGCTGTGGCAATAATTCTGAAAAATAATAACTTGCAGCAACATATTGAGAAAAAAAAAAGAACTTTGAACTAGTTCATTTTTGGAACTGTCAACATAGTTCAAAATTTTGAATTATGAACTGTGAACTGAACTAGTTCATGTAGAAAGTGAACTTTCCCAACACTGCTGATTGTTGACTTTTGCTAAGAGAGGGAAAAAAATGACCGTTGTTTACGCTGCTTACACTAACTAGCAAAAGTTGACACTGCTAGCTAGATAACTTTAAGGGCTGCAAATGCGAGACAAAGACAACAACCGGCCCGCTGTCAGTTCACCCTGCTGCCATCTGACAAAAGATAAATAAGTGTCCACTGCTGTACCACCAGACTACACAGCAGCTTCTTTCCTCAGGCTGTGAGACTCCTCAACTCATCTTTGTTGTGGAATTCCGGCTCGCTTGACCGCTCAGGAGAGATGAAGAGGACTCGGAGACACCAATGACTTACGTTGGGTTTATAGAACATGGCCATGGAGGAACAAAATAACATCATGTCTGTCTGCACAGAGTCTTCCCAAATGCCCAAATCGTATCTTACGGCTTCAGGAAGCATTTCTCCCATCTGTTTATCTGTTAATAAGATAGCAAGAGGGGTGATGCAGAATCTCTCCCCTCTAGCCAGAAGACTAAGAGGTAAAATAGGTCAGAGGCACTTAGTCTGTAAACATAGATAGGTTGAAGGCCTTCTTACAAGGTTTACGCAAACAGTTAGCTTTGCCTTGGCCGGGTTCGTCAGACATCAGTTCTATAGACATATCTATAGTAGTTTTCAGTATCTAGGCTGCAGAGACAATGAGAAGATTGGATAAGGATAGTGACAATTGCTCTATGACCAGACTCGAACGTCTGTGCAAGATACGTATGACCTCCTATTGTATGGAGACAGAGTGACCAGAGAGAATCATATTTTTCTCCCACAATCTTCAGCACTCAACCATAAAAAAAATAATTCTTCCCGTGGACCGCATGGAAACGCTATATGTCACGAGCGTGATCCCTGCTGCTCCCAGTTCCACACCTGCAGCATTGCATCTTCAGTCACCCACACACACACACATATATATAAAACATACTGTACACCTGCAAACTTGTCTCCCACATGTCTGAGCAGCAGCGCCGCGCTAAAATATCACCTCGCAGATGAAAATATTGATTCCAGAGGAGTTGGAGGCCCGGGCTGGAGTCGGGGCCTGATTCTGTGGTAATCACACGGCGGAGTGGCGTAAGGTGTAGAGAAACGAGACTCTTAAACCCAAACCCTCTCCAACCTAACCTATTTAAATGTTGTCAAAGGCACACATTAAACTTGCCTCTTTTCATGAGCGCTTGTGCCTCCCAGCTGTTTATTCGTGCTGTACCGCCCCACCTCCCTGTCACTGCATCAGATTGACCCTAGCCTACTTATAAAATGAAGAAGATGCTCTCGCGAACCCCTAGATCATAAAGCGACTAAAACTTGCATTTTCTTCTCGGACCCCTTATTGTAGAATGATAAATAAATGAACCTTGAAAATAATAAAAAAAGTGAATTTTTAATATGGTCCTCAATACGTGGACAAAGGCTTTGGGAGCACTCACTGCTTAAATTACATTTTGAAAAACTTTCAGAGAACACAAAGACGCCTATATAAGTCATCTATGTCATCATTTGACTCTGTAGTGCTTTAAGCAACATTAAAAGGAAAGTTGGGTTAAATTTGGCTATCAATAATGGTTAATGGTTATCAGGGATGATTATTAATTATGGTAAGTAATAAGATTACCTCGGGACACCACAGTTGAAGGAAAAGATAGCAAATTCACCAAATCAGTCTAAAAAAAGGTACTAAACTTTGTAACTCTGATTAATAATTAACTCAATAACTACAACAGAAGTTATAACAGATAGTAATGGTCGGAGGATTTTGGAGTTCTTGACAGAGTAGAGGTTGGCAACATTCACTATTTTACTATATTTAATAGACAGCGTGAAGGTTCAAAAGTCTTTTATTTAACACACATTTAAAAAAACACAATCTAACATGTACTATACCTGTGTGTGTCTGGGAGAACAGAAACAAAAGGGTGGAATGGAAAAGGCAGGCTACAAACAAAATGGCTGATATCTTAATGCCAAAATTAGAAAGAATTACTGTTGGTGGCCTTCTCTCCTATTGTTGAAATATTTTCCACCCAAATCAATCATCCGCACCCTGCCACCGCTGACTCACTCTCAACAGGCACCTGCCAGTCACACATTGAAACTGTACACAGACTGCCGGCGGCATAGTCTTGCCAATTAGCAAAGCCGTAGACGGCTTGACAAATTGTTGCACTGCTCATTAAACCCAGCAATAAGCACTGACACGCTGTAACAAGGGCGAGATGACTAACCTTGAATTGGGTGCTGTTCGGCCTTCCTCTCTGCAGAAATGTCCACTGCAATATTAAATTCCATGGCAAAGACCAGCTGGCACATCTTGATTTTAATTTATCCAACTTGACCCCGCTCGCTCCAGTGTACAGTAGTTGTGCCAGCAGATGGCACAGGCGAGTTGATTTCCACTTTACGGGCAGCTTTCACTGGCACGGCTAGCTAGCATTAATGTGAGCACCAGAATCAAATTCTTTTCCTTCTAAGCTCCCTAGAAGGAAAAAACCCAGTACAAAATGGGGAGAGGCAAATTAATTTTTCATCCCAAATTAATTGCAAAAATGTTGTTCAATTTAAAAGATAATTTTGATAATTCTGATATTAAAAACCACTCAGGGAACTACAATGTCTAGCTCAATATTTGTCACCAACAACAACATGGCTGGACAAGAAAGCACAAAATCACAATAAATCTGACCATATTGTCGAATGCAGTTTTGTGAAATTAGCTTTCGTCAGTAATGTGACCTAGCTAATACATGGGACTGACTCATTCACGGCTTTTAGTTAAAAAGAGATAACATCACTTACGTCGTAGTCTTTCCAATTGCGTACGTCCACAATCTCAACAGTTTGATGCCAATCTGCGACTTTATGGAGTTGAAAAATCATATTTGCGTCTTGCCATTCCTGTAACTTCCGAAACTCGAAAAGTTAGAATATCGTGCAAAAGTTCATTTATTTCAGTAATTCAACTTAAAAGGTGGAACTTATATATTATATAGAATCATTTACATGCAAAGCGAGATATTTCAAGCATTTATTTGTTATAATTTTGATGATTATGGCTTACAGTTTATGAAACCCAAAAAAAAAACCCGAATTTAAAATCTCAGAAAATTTGAATATTACATGAAATCAATAGAAGAAGGATTTTAAATACATAAATGTCGGCCCTCCTTCTCTTGGCAATGCCCTATAGATTCTCTATGGTTCAGGTCAGGCGAGTTTGCTGGCCAATCAAGCACAGTAATCCCATGGTCATTGAACCAGGTTTTGGTACTTTTGGCAGTGTGGGCAGGTGCCAAGTCCTGCTGGAAAATGAAGTCAGAATCTCTAAAATGTCCTGGTAGACAGCTGCGTTGACTCTGGATTTAATAAAGCACAGTGGACCAACATCAGCAGATGACATGGCTCCCCAAATCAAACTTCACACTGGACTTCAAGCATCTTGGATTGTGTGCCTCTCCATTCTTCCTCCAGACTCTGGGACCTTGGTTTCCAAATGACATGCAAAATTTGCTCTCATCAGAAAAGAGGACTTTGGACCACTGAGCAACAGTCCAGTTCTTTTTTTCTTTAGCCCAGGTAAGACGCTTTGCAGTTGTTTTGGATTAATTAGCTGATTAGAGTGTGACACTTTGAGCCTACAATATTGAACCTTTTCACAATATTCAAATTTTCTGAGGTTTTGAATTTGGGGTTTTCATAAGCCATAATCATCAACATTATAACAAATAAAGGCTTGAAATATCTCACTTTGCATGTAATGACTCTATATAATATATTAGCTTCACCTTTTAAGTTGAATTAATGAAATAAATGAACTTTTGCACAATATTAACATTTTTCAGAGTTTAACCTGTACATGCAGAGGCTGTCATGCAAGGTGCCAATTGCTCATCAGTAGCAATTTGGGGGTACTGTATCTTTGCTCAAGGACACTTCAACGTGCAGCTCAGAGGAGCTGGGATTCGAACCAGCAACCTTCCGCTACAACCGTCCCAAGTTTATTTTTTTTATTTTTTTTCAATGGGAAAAAGGCACCTTATAGTTGAACGTCCATTTCTTTCCAAAATTACATTTCCGTGTGTGTGCACCCCTGCCCCCTTGTGGTAGCAAGACGACAAAGATGCTAATGTGAAGCTCCCTAGAAGAAAAGAACAGCACACATTGGATTTATGTGTATGCAGTCATAGTATTACAACTTAACCTTTGCCGTTCAAATTCCACTGACTACCATGTTCATAGGAATGGAGGCAGGAATCGTATCGGCTCAGGGCTATCAAGGGGCTTCTGCATTTATTTAGGCGCATTTAAGTTAAGGAATTATTTCAAATGCCTGTGTGGGAGGAGGACAGCAAGTATTTGAAAAATTAAAAATAATTCACTTTTGGTCGCAGAAATATCAACTGGCAAGAGCCAATAAAATCTTTTTATCTCACAGCAGGTCTGTGAAGGGAAAACCTGCTCTGGTGGCTAATCCTGCCTGCATGGATGTCTAATTTAAATCTGTGAAGCATTAAAAGGGGTTATGAAATTATTTTCACCATTTCAACCTCATTCTAAAGCAGTGTCTTGGCAACCACCACGGGTTTGAATGGCCAACACAGTAATTTTATCTATTTTAAGACAAATCAAGTAAAAGCTTAACACAAGGACGAGCAGTGTCATAGCTTGGCAGCGCTGCAGAGAGGAAGTGAGCAAGAGGCCCTGGCATGTCTTTTGATGAGGTGGCTCGGAGGCCAACTAAGTGAATGAATGAGGGACTTTCTGGATCCGACATGTGCTTAACATCACGTTGCTTTCACTTTCCCACATTATCTTCGGATGCGCAGCCATCAGCGCTCTGCAGCAGCCCTATTGCTGGCTTTACCGAATGCCACAGTACTTGAAGGGTTCCATTGTATTCAGGGAAAAAAAAACACGTAGGGGCACTTAGACTGATGAGAAATGAATACTGGCATGAAAATAAAGTTCACTACCGAGTATGTTCAGCAGTGAATGTGAGATAACCTTTCATTTTGATTTCAGTGGTATAACATATGCCGTGCAGCTTTAAGAAGAGGTGTAAAAGCACTCAGATCCTTTGCTCAACAAAGGCTGTTATTGTGTGTGTTGCATTTACTGTACGTTTGAAGATGAGCTAATTCTGAATTTGCTTTGTAATCTGTTGGGTGGTTAAATCTTTAGCAATGCATCACATTCTAAAATCGTCTTGTGTTTCCAGTATCTGTGTCCTGTGATAACATTATATCTCTGAATAGTCAACTTTGTGTGCTTCTTGCTCAGAACTTCATCCTTCAGTTAAAGGTGGTCTTTGTGAGAAAAGTCTCATTACCAACTCGTCAAAACCTGACGCTTTGGGATTGTAGGACGGGTCGGCCGCCATCCCACAGCATTGGATTTTGACGAGCTGGGAAACCCAGAGCGTCGTTATTTAGTAATTTTTCACTTTAATCAGGAAAATTAACATTCAGAATCACTCAATTTGGGGATACTGGATTTTCAAGTGTATGAACTGATGCTGTCGGACAAATGTAGTGGAGTAACCACAGTATTTACACATGAGATGCAGTGAAGTAGATGTGCAAATTAGCAAAGTACCTCAAATTTCTGATACAGTTCACTTCAGTAAATATACTTACAGCCCACCACTCTCCACTTCAAACCAGTAGCAAAATATGTGAATGCTGCTGCTACTTCTTTCTCTAAAACCGTATAATTCTTTTATCTTTTTTTTTTTGTAGCTACACTGATATTAGCATTAGCATCTTCTCAAAATGTGGCGAACATGTTAAACAACAGTTGCCTATTTACATATTGAGAAGACACTGAGCAACACTGGCGTACATTTGGAGTTGTGCATGTGTCTACTTGAGACTTGTGCAGTCCAATGTGCAGCCTGTTGTGTTGTACCTCACCAACTCCAAAGGGAAAGATTCATTATTTTGTATTTGGTATGTTTTAAGCTGCTAAACGCTCCACTATGTTCGCGAGCTAGCCCTAGTTTCTGGTGGCAGGTAGTGCACGGGTTTGGGGTTTAGTGGCAGGTTTGTTTGTCTGTCTGTTCAAATTAAAACAGCCACCTGCTGCTGCTGAAAATGAGGCTGAAGAAAGCGGGGAGAGTCACCTAAAACAGTAAAGTGGCCGTGAATCCACCCAGTCGGAAGAATAAAATTAACATTTCTGCAAATCTGAGGGGGAGCTGCTGTTGGGTTATGATTCTGTTTGAGTTTGTGACCACAAGGGGTGCTTTCACATTACACACAGTCATGCGGCACGCTGATAATGTAGAAAAATGTGGTTTAATGCTAAATTAACTTTAAGGTTTTCAAACGCGCTTGTCAAAAAGACTTGAACCACAACATGTGATGAGCGACAAATGCAATGTCGTACAGTATTCAGCTCAAGAAATTCCGACATGTTGTGATAAATTGCCAGCCTTTCTCTGCATATTTCAAAAACTATTCAGAATTCTCTGCATTTCTCTCTTTTTTTTAACGCAAAAATGCAGCACTGAAAGAGGCAGAATTCACACCTGTTGACCTCGTCTTGTTCAGTTCCATTCCACTTGTGATCACTCATCTGTAACCTGAAGCAGTCTCTAATATAAGGAGGCATCTGAGGTGTTCAGAAATATGATGCACTGTAAAATCCCTTCTAACAGAACATAAACAGTGATGCTGCCAGGATGGCTTTCTGGGATGAGCAGCTCTAAAACAATAGCCTCATAACAAGTTGATGCTCTGTATATCAGCCATCTATGTCTGTGTGGATGTGTGAAGAGGAGCGCTGTAGGTGTCAAATCAAGTATTATTGAGGTGTGTGCGGCCGCTCGGGGAAAGGCGAAAACAGGGGGGGGTATGATGTGTGTGTGATAGGCACTGGTGGATTTCTCCCCCCTGGTGCCCCTATGGTAGATAAAACATGATATAGTGTGCTCTAGGGTGCCCCTCCAGTGGAGAAAACCGGATACAGTGTCCCACAGGAGGCCTTTCCAGTGGAGAAAACGTGTTAAAGTACCCTCTAGGGTGCCCTTCCACGTAAAAACGTGGTGAAGGGCCCACTAAGGTGTCCTTCCTGTGCCCTTTCTGCACGCTGGTGCCCCACTGCCTACAGCTGGTGCCCTTTTTATGGGGCTGATCGGCCACTAGTGATAGAGCTTACACACCTTTATCATGTTCAGCCCAACAAGTTTTTATAATCCTTCTCTCCTTGCTGCTAATATGACTATGAACAAGGCGTAAATTACAAAGTGACTCGCACACATTTGTCATAAATAATTTTCAGGTCCGATGGACAGGCCCGCCAATATGTCAGCCAGGAGGGCCCTCCTGATGGGCTCATATCATTGATATGGACATTGTCTCACTGGTTTGCCACAGACGCTGTCCCCACAACGCTGTGTGCATCTGCAAGTGTGAGTGTGAGTGTGTGTGTGTGTGTGTGCGCGCGCTGTCCATTTGCTACTGAAGGGGCGTCCCGAGGGTCTGCCTCTCCAAGTAAGAAATGACAGAGACGACAGCCGAATCTCTGCTCTGTCCCTGCCTCTCTCCGTCCCACGTCCCTCACTCCCTCCCCCGTTCCGTCTATTGACAGCTCCGCGGCCACAGCACCATGAATCTCAATGATCCAGCGCACATCAGAAACCATTACCTGCATGGCACAAATGTACACTGTGAATATGAATCATCCGCGGTGGGTGTCACTGACCATTTTAAACACACACACACACGCGCGCCAAAGTGTGAATGTTAAATATCCGCTCGGTGCACCCCGGCGCTCCGCTTCCTCTGTCAGTCTCGGCGAGAATAGGGAGATCCATGCACAATGAAGCTCATGAATTATCAGCTGAGCATGAATGTCAACTATCGGGCCCACATGTGTATCCATCATTCTCATGCGCTGATATGTCAAAAGATCAGGCCTCGCCACGCGGGCCATGTGCACATGAGTGATGTGTGTGCAGAGCTCTTGTCATTTACGCACGCAATCAATTATCCAAATAACGTAAAAAAAAAAGTGGAATACATGTACGCGTGCGGCCCCGACTCCCGGAGGTGACTGGCATATCTCTCCCCGGGACAGGATGCGCTGTGCATCTATCTGTCATGCTGATAGGAGGCACATAATTTCATCACCTTTTCCATATAGTCCCATTTGATTGGATACATTCAGGGCCTATAAATTTTGTTTAAATGTCAGGGCGCTATGAAAAACAAAAAACGGCTCGCATCAGTCATAATTCTACGGGCATATACTTGTGTGAGTAGGTGCGTTGCCGTTCCAGCGGGGCTTATGTTTTAGATACCGCGCTATTTGTTTACCGCCTCCCATTGTGCACATTACTGTAATGCCCACAGGCAGGGGAGCAATATCATATCTGTGATGGAGCTAGGTCTACTATGCTGGGACGCCCTGCATAATGTTACTGGTACCTGCGACAATTTGCCTGCATGCAAATGCTCAGCGCGGTTAAGTCAACGCAGCGATGAATGAATAAATATATGAATAAAGAATTTACAAACTCTTGTTATTCTTCCTTCCTGTTACCAAGGAATGCACCAGCTGGCCACATCTGACCTTGGATTCACTGACAGAAACACATTACCGCGTCTATTCAGGAGTTCAAGAGGCTGTAAAACAGTTTTTTTTTTGCTGTCCCCTTTATTATTTCCTTCAAAGAGCCATCAATAAATAATTCTCTCCGAAGCGGGGAGGAAGGAAAATCAAAATACCTGAAAAGGCTCTTCAGCAAGAAGAAGCAAGCATAAAAGAAAAAAAAAAAGAAAAAAAAATACGCTCCCAAATAAATTCTCCGATGTAGATGTGCTGCTGAAGCGTTGCAGATTTATAAGTTTATATATGCATAGCGCGGTGCATGGAGTGGAAAGGGGAGGGGGATTGGGACTGTTTAGAATTACAGCGGAGCAGATATGGATCAGGGTTTTTGGAATGATACATATTCATACGGGGGATGGGATTGGGGTCGGCCTGTTCTTTGGATTGTTTTCGGTGCCCGTGTTGACACTTGTGTGGAGACTGCTAAGCGCGCACACATGCAGGACGCGAAGGGGGGGGGGGCAGCACACACACACACACACACACACTCCTAAACGGCGAGAGGACATCGGAGTTGCAACCCCGGCACCAACAGACTTACATAATTGCCTGTTTGGACTTCTAATCTAAAAATGCAACATGTCTCAAAGTTTTTCATCACCCTAATCTGTAATGGCATCACTCTCGCTAATCGCGCGGGCGTGTTTGTCCGCAGCGTCGGGTTTTACCGCTAAGCCTTTCTCACGTGAAAACTCGCTTTTTTTTTTTTTTTTTTT
>OMLP01010272.1:5450-29125 GCA_900302685.1 Spondyliosoma cantharus | reverse complement strand
TAGCTTCAGTGGCTTCCGAGCAATGACCAGACATTTATACAATCTATGGTCAGTTATTGAAACAGTAGAGGCCCTGCAGTCTTGGATCTAAACTTGGCTGCAGAGAGACTCATACTAAATATAGCAGAGTCAGAAAGAGGGAGCGGAGAGGGAGAGAATAACAGAGACTTACCCGTGAGCTTGAAATACTGGAAACCTTTTTTCTGGGACGCTGTCCAGCATTTCTTGCATCCCACAAACGCAATACTCCATCACCATATACGTAAGTCAGGAGTCAAGGGGATTTGCCAAACCAAACAAACAGATCCTTTAATAAAGAGCCCATTATAAAGCTGATAAACATTTAGGCATAGAAACAACCCTCACAAACAACAACCCTTAGCGACTAAAACCATTAAATATCGAAAAAACTCATTCACACTCTGTTAGAAACTGAAGGATATATTTTCTGCTTCTCTTCATTGTAGAGCACGTCCACCAACTGAATCACATTCTTGTGTTGGAGTCTTCTTAGCAGCTGAATCTCCCTATAAATGGACACAAGAACAAAGAACATGCAAAAGGTGAACAAAGGGGGCGATATATAATTTAATACTGGCCCTGCTCTGCTTTGAATGCAGGCCGAAGGCATCGTATGGCACCGTATAGCATGAGCACACGGGTGTTATTGATTTCATTACTGGCATTTCTAGTAATCTGTTAACATGGGGTGATAACTGTTGGCAACTCAAATCATTCAGAGTGATTTCTCTTGGTGTGATCTAGTAAACACTAACCAAATCAGTTAAATTAAGAGTCTTCTAATAAGATGAGTTGTAGACAACAGAATTCCTCTCATGATACTGTAAGGATTGATATTGCCTGAGTGCAGCGGCAGTGAATTACAAAAGTCTTGTAAAGACAGATAACCTGACAGTTCACCCCTGCTACTCGAGGGGAGGAGGTTTAAATCACCAGCATGGCAGACCCAACCCAGGAGACTCCACATTCATCAGAGCCGTGAGTGAGGACACTAATGAATTTGGATCTAGGTGGGAAGAGCACGATGTACAAACCAGACTTCCCCAGATGTACAACTCATATCCACACACGGAGGTAAAACTAAGGTTCTGTCTCTCAATTAGCGACGAGAATCTGGTGATTAGATTCACACGTTCCCATTTGTCTCCCTGCCACATTCACATTACTGTCCACTAATGTAATCAGCAGCAATTACATTAAACCTTTTTAGATTAAAACAATAAAGGCTATAACATGCTATTCTCAATTACTTTCATCTAGGCATAGGAAAATTTGAAAATCCAGCAAATATCTTCTGTCGTAAAGATACACTTTCACTTTAGTCCAAATTTTTAAGAAACAAATATTTTTTTCTGCCTCAGATAAGATAAACATTTTAATTTAGTGAACATCCTTTTTCATAACGGGGAGCAGAGATAGATGGTGGTCACGGAGGTGGGAGGGTAAAGCTGGGAATCCATTGCGTTTCCACCCATTTAAGGTTTTCAAAAGCTTATTAAACCGAGTCGTGGCGACTTTTTTTTCTTCCTTATGCACAATAAAATTCAAAATGACGGCACTGCTAAAAAAATTTCCTGTATGACAGAAGCACATGAATATATCTAAAATCGGGAAGGTTAAAAACTTTAATAGATTTCTCCCCAACCCTCCCATAAAATAGTGATTTATTGTTTCATGCATTAACTGGTCAAAGCTATAAAAGGAGTGCGTCTGTGCCGAAGAGAAATAGAAATCTCACGGCTCCTACAGTGTTGAAAGATCCTCCGTCTTCTTTTTACTTTGACACAATCTCACAAAAAACACTTTGGAGCTGTTCTGTCCCTTATCACCCTTCAGTCTTTCTGCCTAATCCACAATTGTGCTTCTGACGAATGGACATTCTGAGTAGAGTCAGCTCCTCGCTTGCACACAGACACAGAGTTACTGCTGCATCACTGTACTGATAAAAATAAAACCGCACTGTGATTAAAAACACGGCGCGCATAATGAGCAGCCTCTTTTTAAGATGTAAATCGAATGTTATTCAGCAAATGCAGATGACACGTAGCAAACCAAGCCGCATCTGCATCACGGCTGGTATCCATAAAACAAATCATAAAAAGAGGCGGCGCTGCCACTGAGGCACAGTGACTGCTGCAGTCCATCTGCAGTCTCCGAGTTCAAATGTGCACCGTTGGACCTTGTGCGTTCAAGGCCTGCAGACTGCAGAGCTGAAAGGATTTCAGCACTCAGCGATATGGCAGCTACTCTGGCACATAGTGGCAACATAAACAACTGATCACAATCTGCACTGTGCTGCTCCAGAGTCTGTGTCCCGTTCAGTGTGTGTGTGTGTGTGTGTGTGTGTGTCCATGTGCGCTCCTGTCATTCCAAACAAGGGCACGGCATTCTTGGGCTGTTGCCGTAGAAACAGGAGTGGCATTGCTCAATCAATGCCAGTATGAGCATGCTCATCCCCATGGCAACCCTGTAAAAGCAGGAAGTGTTTGGCGGACAGGAATGCTAAACTGGGGCTGACTGGTTCAGGATGGGGGCTACTATGGCATCCACTCGCAGACAGGCCTTCACAGGCTCCAGGATCCAGCTTCCTCAGGCTGGGAAACATAAGGCCTCCGCCAAGGGAGACAGATGTAGAAGCACCACAGGAAACACAGACAAATCAATTTCACACATCAAGGAACACTGCTGTGGTCTTATTAACGGACTGACAAAACCAAGCAGTCTACCACTGCAGCGCTGTTCTAAAAATATAAATACAGCTTGGATAAAAAGTAGAATTACCACCTCATGGCTGTATGCTTATGCCATCCAGTCACATGACAATTGACATCCATGTCTGTCTGGACTCATAAAGGTATGTAGTGAATGCTTTAATAATAATGGAATAATTTCCGGTGAGAAACACGCTCTCTTGCCTTAAGAGGACTGACAGAGTGCTTTGTCTCAGAGTGCAATGACAATCACCTGAAGCTCAATATCAGCAAAACCAATGAGCTTGTGTCGGGCTACTGCTGTCTGTCTATTAGCGTGTTAAGACAGTACATTTTCTTGTTTATGTTCACATGCACATTCACAAACTGATCTGATCAGCGCTGAATACAGGCCACAAAAACAACAAACATTTGACTTCAGGATTATCAAACGTTTCATCCTAAACAACATTTGTGTGGGATTTTGGAATGATTAGTGTGTAAATGTCTAAGTTATTAAGAACAACGTGTCTTGTGAGGTACAGTGACAACCGATCACCAAATTGAAAAAGCAGATATTTACACTAAATTTCAAAAAGAAAAAATCTCCAAAGGCGTGCCTGAGATATCACGTTCACGTTTTGGGACAGACAGACGACCTGAAGACATGAAGCCTCTGGCCAGACCTGTCACCGATGCGGTGGCTTAAAAACAACGCAGCTTTGACAGGAAGAAAAGCGTGAGAACAGCTCCAGAGGAACCGCACCGTCGCCCGGGGGAAGATAAGAATCATTCACCTTGAATGTTGGTGACAAATTCAGGACGACAGAATAAAAAAGGATTATTGTGTACGATTAACGTGTATGGCAACATGGCTAAGAAAAGGTGGGATTGGGACTAGTTTTCCTCTCTGGCTGCCGTTCACTGCCTGGTATTTCATAAAATCGTAAAATTACAGACTATAAGTTTTCAAAAACTTGTTAAAGTCTCCTGTGTCAAGAAACACAACCTTGAGTCTATGTTGATAGGTCAGGATCAGCTTTGGACATCTGAACCTGGCAGATTCTCATCACTGATTGCTGAAAAGCTGCTCAACCTGTTAGTCAACATGGAGACGGTGACTTCACAGTACGTTTTAGAAATTGAGCCACACATTTTGATTCAGCTGAGGTTAAACAGCCAAGCATTTCTCGGATTTGCTATTTTCATTTTGCCTTCTACCGTCACTTCTGGCCAACACTAACCATCCACCAGCTACCATGCAAGATTTCTTTCAACAGTTGAGGCACGCACAGTATGTACAATAACCCTGCCGCCTCTGAAAGGCCTTGTCAGAAGGATTTTAATGACTGTATCCAATGTCGTGCAATAGTGTAGATGTGAATATTTTTACAGGAACAAGTAGTAAGCGAAATGCACCATTGGTTTCACAAATCCACATTATTTTTTATATGAAGACGCCATGTGGATTTGGAAAAACTTAAAATAAATCAAGTATTTCCTAAATCCTAAACATTATGGATTAACTGCTTTTTCTGAATGTATTTTTTATCTACAAGCCTTTTAGTAATTTGCAGTGACGTTAGCCCTGTCGACGCAGGATGTGTTTCAGCAGTGTGAAGAAACACACTTTAGTTTTATTCAATCCAACATTTGAAACACACTTTGCATAGCAGCTTGTGAGTCACACATCTTAATGTGACCTGAAGCATTGTTTTAGGCTTCAAGTCTATTTCCTGACCCCCAACTTCATCTCGTTAATAAATGTTGGATTGGACTGCTGAAGCTCTAAAAACACTTCTGAGTGCGAGGCAGTATACGGCTAATACGCTGATGGAGGACTGCAGCTGCTGCTGTCGAGCTGCTGACAGGCTGCTTTCAGTCCCAAATAATTCTCGACTAAGCAGAGGAAATGTGGTATTTCTCAAAGTTCTTAAAGTTATCAATCTTAGAATTGTTAACACAATATTCTGGAGAGACTTCAGCAACGTCAGTCTGGCCACCTGACAAACACAAGCAACTGCAAACCTCAACAAAATGATTCTTACTGAGCCGTCACCACGGTCTTTTCATGCTTCTCGTGCTGCCGTTGTTACTGCGGCCTAAAAAACACGTCATCTCGCTGCTCTTCTTTCTCTGTGCGAACTCATTTTGACAGTTTTCTAAAAGCTTCCTCTATAATTAGCGCAGGCCCGCAGCGAAAGGCTGGAGTAATATTTAATAAACTACTGTGTGATTAAAACTTCTGATACTCATCAGGAAACTGGGGATGCAGAAAAAAAAAAGTTTGAGTATAAAGACATGACAGCCAAATCACAGAGGCATTAAGACAGCTGTGTCAGCCAAGCTTCTCTTAACCGTCATCGATTACAGCAGCTACATTTCTTGACTATGTGATGTTTTCAAAGCTGGGTCATTGCAAAAAGTTGATAATGACTCATTCACGCAAGTGCATGTAAAGACTATTAAGTGTGTCCTGCTGTCTGTTGATGTGGTGACACAGCTCTACATCTGCGTGTGAAGGCTGAGACTAGTCACCTTATCACATAAGTGTCACAACTATCATTACAAATTATTATCTCATTTGTTTGAATAACGACTAAACCTCAACACTTTTGAGTACCAACTGAATGGCATCTGCTGCAATGAGTACTGAAAGCTGTCCAGTGACACAGAGCACACAGTGATGCTCGTCAAACTTGCTGAAGATATGAAACGTTCACTCAGAAGATGTCAGCGATGAGATGCAGTGTAACGCATCAAAACTGCATTATTTTGGTTTTGGCACTGAAGCGTAGATACTGTTGCTATTTTTCCTGAGCATGAAAAAAAAAATCATGTGTCAAAATAGGAAAAACACCCAATCGATTATCAGAAACATTGGTGGAAACTGCAGGTGAAATATTGGAACTGCGGGTCAAAGTCCTGCTCAGCACAGAGAGTGATGGTTAAATAGAGAGTAGAACAGCCATGAAGGGCCACTGAGGGACAGTCGTATTAAACTGTGTTGACAGTTGTCAGATTCATTTAAAATTTCAGTGGGGCGATTCAAATTAATTATCTCATATTACGATCAAGGATTACAGTCAAGCCAATGCTTTTGTATCCAAGGAGGAAAACTGACTGTGCCTAACAGAGAGAGCCCTGCGACGTACCATGCATAGATCACAGTGTACAGGTGAGAAGTGAGTGATACTGGTGTTATGACTTGAACTGTCAGGGTGATAAAGGGTTTAAAGAAAGGAAAAAAAACACTTACTTTTTCACATTGGCTTCTCCATTAGGAATCCTCCTCAGCTTCTTCTTCTTCAGTATTTTTACAGCCCTGCGACAAAGTGTCTCTGAGTCCAGCATCTCTTTCACTTTGCCATAGGACCCCTCCCCGAGCAGGTCTCCCATCAAGTACTTTCCTATCAGCTTTGCCCTCTTCCTCCGGGGCTGGTAGATCACCTCTGTAGAGTCAATGCGGTGAATGAAGGTATCCATCTCCATCAGTTCATTTTCATTTAGATAGTCAAGATGATGCAACTCGCCGGTACTCATGGCTGATAGTTCAGCCGCCGCAGCTTATAAGCCTCTTGTGCAAATAAATTTGCAAATAGCTATAATTGCTGCTGGAGAGTAAATCCACCAGAAGCCTCGCAGCTCTGAGCCGAGTATTTTAATTCCACAAGATGGAATACAGGTGAATTACAAAATACTGAACATGGGAGAGGGAGTAATCAGGCCTGAGAGCTGAGGGATGAGGTGAGGGATCAATCCCACTTTGTAAACATTAGGGCTCTTTTTACTCAAGAGGTGCAAACGGATGTGAAAAAAAAAAAAAAAAACCTGTTAGGTCCAGTGCCAAGTTAGTGCTTTATACTGTGCATGATTTACTACATCAGTGACAAGTGCAGTTGAACAGAAATTAGAAAATTTGGATTCGAAAATTGCTAGTCTTCTCCGCTTAACTCTAGATCTCCTCTATATTAATCTAATACCATAAAGCCTCAGGTAGAGGCAACCAGTCCTGGTTCAAGCCCATGCAACACAGCATTTCTGTCAAAGGTCCATGCTTCACAGCATCGCTTTCCTCAGGACTCATATGTGAACAACTGGACCGAATCAAAGCACAGATATAAAGCCAAGTGCATGCAGCGGTGTCAGCCTGGCTCCCGCAGGTCGCCTGAGCCATCCAATGTGTCCAACCGTCCTCAGGTGTCCTCCATGCCACCACGGTCCCTGCTGTCTGGTTCCTAAAAAAAAAAAAAAAAAAAAAAAGTGATTCAAACATTAATTTAAAAATACATGCACAGCTGAACCAAGTCTCCTCTCCTGGTAAACAATCTGCCAAGACATCAACACATGACCGGTTAACCTTACTGGGTTTCAGTTTTGCTTTAAAAAGGTTCAAATCGTACATGAAGCCACTATCATTGATACAAGAACATTTAAAGCACCCTGGCTTTAGTAAACGGAGCCGTATGCATGTTAGAATTGACACTGCTCAGTTCTAACAAGCATTTCTGTCAGTGTTGACTACTAGCTAGCTGACAGGCTAAAATAGCACATCTGCTTGAATGAACTATGCTAGCTTGCCAGCATTAACTCACTTTGTAGCTCCTCTGCGTGCAGACCTTCGCCCACCACTGCAAATTATAACCTCAAAAGCCTGCTTCAAAACAGCGGCCACTAATGTATTATAGATGAGGACTAACAGCGAACACATGGGGAGGATAACCGAAACGTCGTCACACAACTGTGGCTAACAGTGCTTGTGCAGCGACAGCTAGCCAACTTTGCTTTCCTGACGTTAAGATTAGCGTTAGCAAACTTCAGCTCATTTACCGGTGGAGCAGAGGCAGCATATATGTGACGGGCATTGTTTTGTCAGAGTGCAGCATTTTGCTTACCTAAAAACGAAACCGAAAATCAGCTCTAAAATCCAAAAACCATCCCGCGACACCGGAGAAACAAACCACATACAGTCAAGCTAACGCAAGCTAGCCGGAGTAGCTATCGCTAGGTGGCTAGTTAACGAGCTAACTATTTAACTCCTCGCAGCGGCTCTCACCTTAATGAAACATGAATCTCGTCTCCGTTGGCGGGTTTTATTTCCTCTTCGTGCACACGTCCTCGGTGAAGATGAAAATTTCCCCTCGGCTTCAGCAGGATATCAGTTGGATTCTCTGACTCTTCGTGTTACTCTTGCCACTCAGGTTGTCGCCATCTTGTTTACCTCCCCCCCCAGAACTGCTCGCGGACAGCCCATACGTTAATGCGTCAAATCAAACTTTCTCGTCCTCCCACACACACACACACACACACACCGAGAGTCCAACAGAACCGAGGAGAGTCCGACAGAACCGACAGGAGAGAGTCCGAGCAGGAGTCCATTCAGCCTGTGAAATGTAATCAAGTTCATTGATGTCTATTGGAATTTAAAGGATATTAACACAACTCTTGCTGTATTTCATTCTCAGGGTGTTTCTTAATAATCACTGATTTATTATAGGCATGAAACATTTTTTTTCCCACAATGTTTTGAGTCTGATAGTGAAATAAAAATAAAATATATTATTCATAATGCCCTCTAAATATGTAGAATCCTAATAATCAATTTGCCCACAAGTCAGTAAATCAGCCTGAGCACTACTTTGCATCTTCACAATAATAATCAATACAGTAGATGCTTGTCTCTCCTGTGGCCCCCGCTAACTGCTCCTCTACCTGTGCGGGTCATCATCTGCTGTGATCTGTGACTTCATGACCGACCGAAAGTGAGAGTGAAACAGAAGGGTTTCATCTATTAATAGTGAGATGAAAGGTAACAGTGTGAACATGTCATGTCATATGCGCTTTGCATGAAATTCAACTTGTACTTTCCAGCAGCAATATATGGTCATGATGCTAATTTATAATACAATACAATGCCTGGGTCATGGGTCGAACAGGGTGACTCAGGTCAATTCTGACCATGTCACTAGCTATCCGGTGCCTTGGTTTAGCTTCTGCTGTGGCTTGAGTTGCATCTGACCGAGTGGCCAACACCAGACTGTCTCTTGCTTAGCTGGGATTTCGAAGTTATATTTATCCCGTGTAAACCCCCCTGGGAATGGCAAGCTGAAGGTCTGATTTCACTGATCTGTCACCCTGCTCATCGCAGAGCGCTTCAGCCTGGTCAGCTCGACTCGGTGACCTACTGCTGTCCAGAATCACACAGAAATGAACACCGATGGCGGCAGTTACCAACATTAATTGGATGAGAACCCGCACACAGTGTACCGTTAACAAGGTGAGCTCATCTTAGCTCCTAATAAACAGTAAATAAACAGATCAGGTCCTGCAGACGTATCTGTGACTCCTCATGTCAGGAAGATGCATTTATTTTTTATTGTGAACACTGATGGATGCAGTGAAAGGAAGCAAAGATGAGTTACAGCACAATGAGGAAAGTTATGCAGGAATTATACAGAAGCTTTTGTACGAATACATAACTGTTGTTTAGTCAGGTCTGTAATGTCATCCCAGGCTTTGACAGCCAACATAATGTGAACACGAACTGAAGAGAGGAATCAAATGTAGAAGTCAGACAGTGCGAGGTCGATATATTTAAAAGGAGTTACAGTATTTAAACTGAAATGTAACAAAACTGTGGTTCCATTATTGACAGACAATACTTGATTTTTTCCCCCAATCCAAATTAAATCTCAAACAAGTCTACCAAGCGTTCTACTTTGTCTCCACACACACTTAAAATCTTAAAATGTCTGATGTGCGTCAGTGTCCGTGGTTCAACTGAGCGCGGCCGTGGCAGCTGCAAAAAAAACAGCTTTTAAGTTATGATCGACAAGAATAAACAAAAAACAGTCATCTACATTAGTAATATGGTCTCCGTGGATTATTCTGTGGAAACACAAACGAAACAACAGATTAAATTCAAATACTTTAACAAAGGAGAACCAATGAGTGTAGATTTATACAGTCTGTCACACATTAGCAAACAAACATGTCACACGATCAGTAAACAATATGAAACGGAAGTTACCAGTGGGTTGGGTCTGAAGCGGTAAGCGAGCATCATCCTCTTTCTGTAAGCGTCATATTCGTCGTCGTTTTTATTGAGCTCGGCCGGACGCTCGATTCCGAACCCGGCTCCGTTCATAGCTGTGGTTCCCCTGGAATGGAACAGAGAGACGGACAATTAGTTTCTCTTCTCATGTCGGGCTGGTAATAAAAGTGTTGCTCTCTGTCTAGTAGAAGCACGGGTTAAGATTAAGAAGGACATTTTTTAGTGGAAATAAAAACCCAAATTGTGTCTGTTGTGTGCTCTACTCTGCACTCTGTCATTATTTTAAAGGAACTAGAAAAAAAAAAACAGTTTGAAAAGATATTCATGACAAAAAACCCACTTGAATTGGTATATTTTCTCACATGACTCAAGGAAAAGCAAATGTACTGAAGATGTACTCACTTGTTGACAGGGGCCTTGATTCCCTGTCCGTCACTGCCGAGGCCTTCGCCCTCCTTCCAGCCCATCTTCATAAGCATCCGGAAACCAAGATTCTCCACCGTCAACTTGAACTCTTTGTATTCTGAGTAATCCGGGTCCCGACCCTCCTGCAAGTCAAGAAGATTACAGTTGTGCATTCAGACTTTTAACGCTGTAGAGTTTCAGAATTTCACCGTCTCAAATTCTGTATCTTCTCAGAAATACTTTGCTTCAATCCAACTTTATCTTTTTCTCCTTGTGTCTTCTATTTATGTTTCAGAATAACATTTCAGTAAGAACTGGCTGACCGAGAGGGAGGGTGGGGAGATTATTGATAACTGATTTAGCATGGATGAGGCAGGATTTTTTATCTTTTAGTTGATTTAACTTGTAGAAAATAAACACAGACTGCTTGATATCTGATTCTGTTTAGTACAGAAGAGTTGGTGCGTCTCCACATGACTCCATACTGGTGGTCTTCACTCAGTACAACCAGCAAAAACTAACTAACTTATTTGTATTATTTTATTCCCAGAAAGGCTTTTCTCTTTAATTTAATATACTCAAATGCTATGCTGTGTGGCATTTAACACTTACACACTGGGTCCTTTGTGACTGCTGACTTTCCGATAACTTCTCGTGAGTCTGGCTGTAAATTTTCATTACATAAGAAATCTCTACGGACACACTGGGCTGTTTTCAGCTATTAAAAAGGGGGGAAAAAAAGTGTGGTTTCCACAACAGAGCCAAATTGAATTTAACAGACTTTCAAATAAACAAGTGGCAATTACAGTCTCCTCCTGGGGATCCCTCTGGAGGACTGAGTAGAATTTGCAGCTAAAAGAGGAAAAGAGACATCGGAGGCGCTCTGCTGACTTTTGCCACAGTGCCCCTGACCCAGAGGAGCAGCTTGACATGGATGGATGATTACAATTCTGTTTACAGACATTGTGACTGACCTTAGTTCTACTAAATTATGCATGGCCTTCCAGTGGAAAAGCACACATTTAATGGCTAATAGTTGCTGCAAATTACACTAAAGATGCATGCAACAAGTTTAACAGTACTCTGAGGAGACTGTGCAGATAATTGCTTATGTTCTCTGTACACAACAAGCCTCTTAAAAACACATATTATAAACATTTAATGAGTTGTTGAATGTCTGAAAAACGGTATTTACATTAGTTCGGAGCCTTCATCTCTAAAACTGAGATTAATGGATAAGGGCAATCCTCCTGCCGGTACATCAGCACACTCCTTCCATATTAGGCTCGGGAACGAGTGAATTCAGAGGGAAACTGACCTTGAGCGCCTTGAAGGTCTCCATGAACTTCTCCAGCTCCTCCGGAGGCAGGAAGTCGCCAATAAAGTGTTTCCCTTTGCCCATTTCTGTCAGGGATTCTGCCCACTCTGGAAAAGTACAGAAAAGAGGGTTTTAAAAAAAAAAAACAAAAAAAAAACAGCAAGAGCCACTTTACCTTGATGAGAGTTGATTATGAAGCACTGACAGCTGCTAGTGTAGCGGAAGCACGCCTCACCTCGAGTCTTCTCCATTTCCATCTTTCGGAGGCGATGCTCCCAGGTGCCTGCCATCTGGTCCACCTCTTCATCACTGTCGTACTCGTGTTGGTGGTCTCTGATGGCTTTCTCCCACATCTGCTGCATCTCTGCCATGGCGCGCTTGTGCTTCATGATCATGTCGTACATCTCTTGCATCTACAGAGTGTGTGAGTAAACATTGCACACACACATAGTGAGCAACACATATACTGATTAATGATGACAGAGAGTGGGTGCAGTATAGATAACTTTAACGAAATAAATGCATTTTGTTGCCATTTTCATACCTCTTGTTGTTCTTTCAGTTGTTTCTTCTGGTCTTCTGATAGTTCTGTCACTCCTACGAGTCCATGAGGCTTCCCCTTCTTATAGCCGAGACCTCTGAGCTCCTGAGCTGAAACAGACGCCACCACCAACTTTTTATATTCATAGATTCATTGTTGGATCAGCTGACAGTGTGGCCAAAATAGCAAATTAAAATGTGATTTCAAAAACTATGTAATGTTCGCAGTTTAAGTACCAGAGAGAGAGGGTGTGTTGGGGTCCGGAACAGTCAGCTCTTGAGGGATAACGATGGGAGGAATGGGCAACTCGACTTTGTCATCCTCGGACCCCCATCTACTCTTCCTCTTCCGTTTGACAGGGGGAGTCTCTCCCTCCTGAATGTGGGGTGGAGGAGCGTGGTTCACCGTTGGAGGGATTCCCAATAATGGCGGCGCAGCTGGTCGATGGAGGTCTCTCCCTGACTCAGCTGCTGGAGGTGAAGAGTTCTGGGACGCTGCAGCACGACACTCCTGTACTTTCTCTTTGTAGAAGCGGAAGGCTGGACTTTGCTGGTCATATAAGAAACTGAAGAAGGACAGAAGATATTTTGTGTGAGGTACACAAAAAATGTGAAGATTAGAAACAGAGTCACATACACAGCGACTGACCTGAAGGCAGGGTTGTCTCGATTGCGCTCAGCAGCGAGGGCCTCCACCTCGGGACCACCGTCCGCCACAAACCTGGCCAGCTTCTCAGCCACCTGCTGGGTTTCCGCATCCACTGGGGGGGAGACTTTAAGCAGCCTATCAGTACTGGGACTCAATTCACACTCTACTACTGTACCGTACTCAACTGGCCCTCACACACCACCAGTCTAGAGCCAATAGGGGATAAGAGGAGGAAGGAGCAAGGAGGGACAGGGGTGGTGAATAGGGAACTGTATGGATGTGAGGCTTTTACTGTAACAAATGAAGACCATATAAAGCCCACAGAAACTACAGCACATACAGCGTGAATTTTCTTTCTTCATCTTAAATGTTATGACTACAATCTTTACTCCGTTCTCAAAATCTAATCTAATAAAAAACTTAAATTAAGAAAAACTTAGGCAAGATGTGTATTAACAAATTAGTGTAGATCATAATTTACTGGATTAAGTGAAGTACTTTATTTGCAGCTTTTAAAGTCGAATGCAAAACCAAATGTGGTTTATTAAAATACCAATGAATACACTGAAGAAGCCACGTCCTGTATATGCACAGCCACAAATAAGAAACAGTTTGATGGTGAACCAGATTAGCACCTTGACTTGAAATTATTTTTGTACAACAGTGGGTGTCTGTCAGAATGCAACTGAATATTTCCCATCAATAACAGTTTTACTCAAGTTAGAGACGACAAAGACAAATCACACGCAGGGTTTCTACAGGTTTCAACAAATTAAAACCTGTTTTCAGATCATGAATGCAACTGAAGACCTATTTTGTGTCCACAAAAAACATTACAAAGGATATGAAGAAGAATTACTTGCAAAATAAACTAATTTATTCTTGATGATGCTCTCAGTGAGAATAGGGAACGATAATGAATGATGGAAGGTGTTTTCTGGTGGCTTTACTTCCTATACAACTCTGAAGTTCCTTATTTGATAATTTTCTTTCACTTATTTCAGCGGGGGTCAACTGACTGTAATTTGTGACTCACTGTGACTTATACAAACTGCAGAAACCCTGCATATGAGTAGGCTGTTACATTTTTAATGAAGAATACAATAAGCGATTCTTCTAGCAAAGCCATCAGGTGAAAGTCTCCAGTTAACAGGCACTGTTGAACTGGTCCTTTGCTCCTGTTGTTTTCATTCGGGGAAACACTACTAATGGCCCATTTAGTCTGGTTTGTGAGACTACACTGTGCTATTGACTAACTCAGGGTCTGACAGGCTATGACATACTGTCTTTCTCTTTTGCAAAATTTCTGAGAGGAAAGGCAAGACAAAGACAACGGTGACAGAAGGCTGAGTGTGAGAAGAGATAAACTCACCATTATCTGATGTATTCTCAGGTCTTAGAAAATCCTTTCTCAATCGTGCAACTCTTTTTTTGTAGTAGAGATACTCCATGCTGTTCTCATCATATAAAAACCTGAAAGGCAAAGATAGTATTTGAAATCAAATGAGTTTGAAAATACTGCACTTGTAAATAAATCTAGAAGAGCTAAACTCTCCTTTTAACTTACATGAAAACAGGATTGTCCTTGTAGTCCTCCCTGGCTTTCCTCTCCAGCTCAGGTCCTCCCTCCGCCACAAAAGAAGCCATCTTGTCGATAATGAGTCTGGTGTCTGAATCCTCTGGGGGAGAGACTTTAAGCAGGCTATGAGTACATTTACTCAAAGGGCACCTATGACAAAATGCCAGTCACAAGGCATCTGTGCCACTGGAGTAGGCAGAAGATGCACTGAATTGTCCAAGCCATTGAGTTGTCCAGAGATACACTGAAAAACACAGGCCTTGAATTACCTTTCATCTCTAAGAATGTGGAGTAATCAGGCTCTCCTTCCTCATCGTCACCATCCGGAGAACAAAACACACTCGGCCTCTGGCTGAGAACAGGATTCTTCTTGGACTGTGAGTAGTTCTTGAACTGACTGAGCATGCTACTGACACCGAGGCCGGGCCGCTTGCCAACAAGGATGCTCTTCTTTTGAAGCGTATGTCCTCCTGGTGATGAAGCTGAGGTTGAGGAAGTTTTGGTATCACTAGTTGAACCTAGAAAGAGCACAAAAGACACACAACGCAAATGTAAGTTTGCAAAAGACAATAAGGCTTCTTCCTCAACAAGAACAACTGGCAGTTAACCATCGCAATTTAAAAACTCTTCGGTCAAGATGTCCTTTTTCCCAGACTGTACAGCTGTCAAGGATTTTCTGTAGACAGCTTGGGGCCACTTTATCTGTCTTCAATGTGAGCCAATACAACAAGGTCACAGCTATTATTCAGGGTTCCTATTGCTGTGCGTAATGTAGACTGTAACCTTTTATTCAAAACTGTGTAGATGAAGGTACTAACCAGACACATTGTTGGGTTTGTCCTTCTGCATCTTCATGAACTGCTGTAAGAAGCTTCCATCGTTTACAAATTTGTTTGACGAAGGTCCTTGAAGAGTGGGAGAACTACTGAGATCAGAGCAGACAAAGTATTTGTTATAATTGGAGTTTGAAATTAGTGTCAAATAAAACATTCATGCATACTGACTGACAGCACCAGGCATTAAATAACATTTTTTTGCGTCAGTGCCATGATAGCAGATCCAAAAGTATATATATTTACATTGGGGGCAGGGGTTTGCTTGGGGTTTGCATATTCATTTTGGCTTTCTCTGCCATTCTGGCCTCAATCTCCATCTTCTTCTGAGCTATCAGCTTTTCTTGACGGAGAATATTCATATTCATCTTGTTTTTCTGCGGCTGGCCAGGCTTTGGCTTCCATCCTCCTCGCCCTAAAAAATATAAGAGGGATAACTGGAATATATGAAAACAATAAGCATGTTATAAAGCACTGCATCTGGAAGTTGATGCTTCAAAATACACACTTTCTGATATCCTATTAAATGTCCCACGCAGTTATAAGATATAAGTAGGGTTCAGCTTATACATGTATTCGTAATAGTCAAACTTTGCATTGCATACCAGCAAATCAGAGTGCTTCTCTGCACCGGACAAACACTGTTTCAGTATACAGGGTTACTTTTAACTGCTGATAACACTTGGACAGACGACTTTTAGGCAACTGAATGTGGAAAATCACTTGAAGGAAATTCGGGTATTTGTGAAGTAAATCTAATGCAAAACGTGTTGTTGATTAATACGTTACGTATCTAGTAACTTCCACAAGAGCTAACCACTAGCTATGGCTGTAGGCTAACCTAGCTGTTAGCTGACCAACGGCTACACAAGTTAGCTAGTTTACGTTAACCGATATCCTGGTTAAATGTCGTGTTTAGGCTACTCAGGGTAGGTGCGACATATTTAGCCGAAGCATCTCGGTAAATTAATAGTAAATATGTACCTGCGTCGCCAGACTCCATGGCGTAGCTGTGTTAAAATGTATTTCGACGCTAACGGACTACAATAGGGCCTTCAGCTGCGATATGAGAGCAGCTCGGGCGAGAAGCAATGACGAGACTTCCGGTCCTAGCGTCTTCAGAATAAAAGCATCGCACCTATTTAGATTATGAGCTCTGCAAATCCAGAGTATCTCAGACATTAACTAAAAACACCACAGTGTTACACGAAAGCGAAACGAATGTGAAAAATCTGAGGGGTAGCGGGATCTAAGGATTGATCCAGTGTTCATTACATTGTTACATTCAAGTAATTACTTGTACAATGCAATGCAATCCAGCACAATAGCCCTATGTACATGGGAGCGTGCCTATGTTCCCACAGCCCTATGTTCCCACATTTCTTTAGGGTTAGGGTTAGGCTAATCCTTTCCTTAACCCCTACCTAACCCTTAAATTGAAGGGGAATGTAGGAACACATGACCTAATTTTGAAAATGTCCTAGAAATGTGGGAACATAGGGCTGACCTGTCTATACATCATTAGTGTAGTTGTGTTGTCAAGATGCTGAACACAGCATGCTCAGAATGGCACCCCTCTTGTGGAATCTCACCTAAAGTTTAACTTTAAACTTAACAAAAGAATCATTTATTGCAGGGGTATTGGATTGCATACGATTTTATAGGTGAACTGTATGAACTGGTAACTCAAACCAAACACAGCAAAACAAGCTTGAGGACTGTACCTTCACCACACTCTGCAACTGGACCCCGGACAGTTCAGTTGGCAGTCACACCTCCGGAAAAAAACGGAGCCCCCCATGGCTGTGTTCTCAGTTCCCTCCTGTTCACACTTTACACTCATGATTGCACTCCCTGACATCAGGAGAACTCGATTGTGAAGTATGCGTCACTTATTTTTTTAAATTATTTTCCACCTTAAGGACACCTTCCTTAAAATGATAAATAACATTTTTTTGTGTTGTGACTCATAAATTCTGAATGTAAGCGAGGGTAAATGGTAAAACATGACACACTTTTTAAATCCAATCCCTTCATAATTTATCAATACATTTTTCATCTTACCCATTTGTACCCTTCTATTTTTCAATTTACCTGCAGTTTTATCAAATAATTTTGATAGACTCAGCTGTATACACACATTTTTGTTTTTAATCATAGCAATGTCTAAATGTGAATGTTTGTTATGAATGTCTGAAAATTAGGTCCTTTCATTAAAAACTGGAGTCTATATTTTAGTGTGTATGTACAGGTGCTATGGAAAGTATTGACTCCGAGAAAAGAGCAGTGACAGAAAGACATTCGTGCCCAACCTATATGGTGCTCAACATCCTCTTCTATTCAAAAAAAATAGTTATGATGAAAGTGTGTTTTTGTATGCAAATATGTACGTCTGAATTTCCTCAACGTGAAGATTTTTCAGAAACATATTTTGTGAGTCTTGATCGCTTTTATTCGAACGTAAATACCAAACCGGAAGTCTCCTAGTTGGTAAGTTTATCTAGCTGCCATGGTAACGTTACGTAGGCGCGCGTATGTTTCCGTTTCCACTGCTCTCCCAAAGCAAAAGTCAGGTTGCCTTGTCCCTTGTTGCTATCCGTCCGTATCGTACGAACTGCTCTCCTGCTTAGAAATGGCTGAAGCTCCCCCACGGCCCTGCCGGTTTTTTTGTCACCGGTGTTCAGCAGAGATTAGTCCTCGTTTACCGGTAAGGACCTAAGAGACACACTAACCTCTTCGTCGGGTGAGAAATGAAATTCGGGGCTTGTGTGGGTTTCTGTGTGTGTATTTGCGGCGCACACGCACACCCAGTCACGTCGACTCACTGCTGCTGTTCGGCTACGCTAGCTAGCTAGGCAACAACGGTCCAGAGTGACAGTCAAGTGGTGGTAATTCAGTTGGCGGGTACACTCGCGTTGTGATCTTGTGTTTTAGGTAATCACATCCACCTGTATGTATAAAGAATGGCAGCTAGATCATCTTCACAGGCTTGACAGCTCCCATGGTGGTGGCGTTCAACATCAGCAGGCAAGCTAACACAAGAAAGCGTAGGTTCACTTTAGTTTCTCTCATAAAGGTCAGGTTTCTAGGGTGTTTAGCAGGTGGTGGTTATATTTTAATGATGTTCAGTCAAGCTCTGCGTGGAGATGTAACACTTGGTGCTTGTGTGTTGTGGTTGTAACGCGAAGAGAGGTAAAACTTTCACTCCACAGAGAGCCAGTCTCAGTCAGTGAACACTGCTGCTGAGCCTGCCACAGCAGTCTGTTGTCGAGCCATTCATGGGAAGCTTCTTGAACGTTACAGTACAGTTACTTTATTGACAGCTGCTCACCTGTGTGACGGCATACATACTAATTGAAGGTGCTCATAATGTGTGAATCTATAGAGGCTGCAGTCTGTGGTCCTATAGAATTGACCTGCATCACACTGACGGGCATTTCTACAAAACCCATTTGTTTCAGTGTTATTAGAAACAGGAGGGTTTAACAGCGGCACACATCCTGCAAAAGGGGCAAAAGGTTGAATCAACACCTTACAACATCACATATGTTGTCCCACAAACTGGGAGATTTGTTTTCCCCAGCAGCCAAAGGACAGTATTATTTTAAAAAGCAACAACAACACTTGTGCGTATGAATGTTGACTACGTGTGCAGAATATGATCGGTTAAGTTGCACATGTGTAAAGGAGGCTGCTGGGAAACAGGCCCAATTTCTAATAGATAAGTAGGGTGTGATCAGATCATTGCATAGACTCCAGTGTTGTCAAAAAATGTCAAAACATTTTGATTCTGAATATTTGAAATGGTCTCCATTGTTCGCATTATCGATGCACCAATACTAGTTGCGGCTTTTCTCCGACAGCGAGTTGACGTAGCCCCACTTTCTTGAGGAGTAGATTGATTTAGAGTACGGCTGCGCAAAATATATGATATATATCATTATTGTGATGTGAGACTATATTTAACCTAAGATTTTAGATATTGTCATATCACATTATGGCAGGTGTTTTCTTTTCCTGGTTTTAAAAGATGCATTTCAGGAAAGTAATGTCATTTCCTGACTTTAAAAGACCCACTAAGTCATCATATCCACATTACTGATGATCATTTATCATGCATTTTATTGTGCTCATGTTTCGTGAAAGTACTAGTGATAGTAATCTCTACAATATTACCACAATATTAATATCGACGAGTTATTTGGTAAAAAAATATTGTGATATGAAGCTTGATCATTTAAGAGTTTGAGGACATTTTAAGCCTAAAAATACCTTGATATGATTTTAAGACCATACCGCCCAGCCCCAACTTAGAATGGAATAAGTTAGAAAAAAGTTACTAAAACTGTTGTGACAACACTCGTAGACTCACGTACTCGCCAGTAGTGTTTCCAGCATTTCAGGCAGTATTGGAGGCATTTCTGATTCTGGTGTTGGTGTTGGAAGAACCCAAATTTTGTCCACCCTATTTCATACCAGTGATGGTAGACTAAATATTACACACACCTCTAACGCAATACAACTTAACAGCAGCACACAGCCCTCAACACCTCTAACACACCTCACAGCCCTCACGATGGTCGGATTTCTTTGCTGAGCTGTTGAATTTGCACGCACTAGTTTTACCAGGTGTACTGAGTTAACAGATGACCGTGTGTGACGTGTTTTTGTTTTGGTGAATAACATAGTAGATATTCCTCTTTATGTTTTCACTGTAGGACTACACCTGTCCACGTTGTGAATCTGGCTTCATCGAGGAGCTGCCTGACGAGAGAAGGTATGGAGGATTATTCTGTGTCTTCTTGGTTTGATGTTTTCAAGCAGACGCATTTGAGAACCAGTTTGTCCACTTTCTGTATTTGTTCAGTACTGAAAATGGGTCGGCATCCACGTCGTCCTCCAGTGACCAGAACCGCTCAGCCTTCGAGGTCAGTGTGACTTGTTCTGTCAGTTGTCCCAGGGAAAACCGTTTTGCACCCCGCAGCACTATGATTTGACATTGTCTTTGCCTTTTCTACTAGAACATGGATCACCAACATTTATTCACATTCCCCTCTGGGTACGGTCCGTTCGCCCTCGGGATTTTTGACGAAAACTTCGACCTTCGAACGCGGCTACCTGCAGAGGACAACAGGGAGACGGAAAACAGGAGAGAAAGGGAAATGGCGTCACGGCAGCGATACAGTGCGCGGCAACCGCGGGGTCGGCATGTTCCTCGACGACAGGGTACGCGCCATGAAGGAGTGCCCACATTAGAGGGGTGAGACATTTTCAGCAGTAGAGTGTGTGTGGGAGGTTGTTGTGGGACACAAGAGGATACAGGTAGAGCGTTTGCTGCTATTGTGTGAGTAATACTTGCTTTAGATGTTATGGTATAAAATACATAAACAGTAATATTCCCAGTTTTATAATACGGTGACATAATGTGTTTCGATACATCTTGAACACTATGTAGCAAGCGATCCGCCTTGGCTCACACCAAAAGCATTGTGTTAAGCATTAATATGCTTTTATAACTTTCTGGTTATAAAAGAAATGATTATGTACGGACATTTTCCCTTTTGAAGTTGAATTTTTCTGTTTGATTGAACAAATGCTTATTGTAACTGTTTGTCTGTGATGTTTTTTTTTTGGATACAGAATTATCCAGCAGCTAGTAAATGGAATTATAGCACCTACAGCCATGCCAAATATCGGGATGGGACCGTGGTAAGTGTAATAAATGGTGTTGCGCGCTCAAGTAAGTAAAACGAGGCTCACTGTGTTAACTGTTGTTTGTCGACCACCTTCATGTCTTTCAGGGGTATGCTACATTCCAATCCAATGGACTACGCCTGGGGTGCCAACGGTCTGGATGCAATCATTACGCAGGTATACGTGGAGATAATATGACATGTTTGAATTGTGTAATAAATTGCTTTATAGCAATGTAATGAAAATGTTTCATTTGTTTTAAAGAAAGTGGCCTTTTTGTTAGGATGGAGGAAACATGGAAGCTACTCTGTTGCCACTAAACAACACTTTTGCCTCCAGAAATCATTCTTGTTGAGCATTTTCTTCAAATCAGACACATAGATAAGCAAGATTTTGTAAGAGAACGTCTTTCTCGCAGCCATTTATTGTGACTCTGCTCTCGTTCACTTGTAGTTGTTGAACCAGTTTGAGAACACGGGTCCCCCTCCTGCAGACAGAGAAAGGATAAAGAGTTTACCCACCATCTCCATTACAGAGGAACATGTGGGTAAGTCCACGTCTCCCTCACAGACTCTCACTTACTGTTTGTCACTCGTCGTCTCCCAGTACTCCTTTTGATGAGTGTTGTGCTGTGTACCTGCTCAGACATACATATATGTGTCATTAATATCTTATTTCATACAAAACTAACCTTTGCATTCTAACCTTTAAGTCAATTCAGTAACAGTGTTTCCTCTATGAGTAGAAATCTGACAATTACTGCCTCTGAAATGGAATTAAATCATATTTTCTTTTTGGTTTTTAGTTTTATATTATTATACTAATGTGAATGATTCCTACACTTCTGTTTTAACTTTTGTCGTGTTTTTTGTTAGTGGCGGAGAGGTGACGTGCTTGAATTTAACCTTTACACTGTGTTAGCTAAAATAAACACAGTCGGTGTGTGAACGCAGTCTTCCATGCAGCTGACGCATGTGATCGTGGGTCACACACACACACAGACACACACACACACAGACAGTATGTCGCTTTCTGTTTGTGCAGGTGCTGGTTTAGAGTGTCCTGTGTGCAAAGAAGACTACAGCGTCGAGGAGAATGTTAGACAACTGCCGTGCAATCATTTGTTTCACAATGACTGTATAGTACCGTGGCTGGAACAGGTATGTGTATCAGTGATACGATTGGTATCAGCTCCACTAACTTTATAACCATATAATGGCAGATTTATGACTGATGCAAGTCGGCGGGGCTCTACTGACATCATTACAGAGAGGATCCAGAGAGAGACGTTTTTGTTAAACCAGTGATTATCAGACTGAAATTCCTTTTTTTAAATGTCCTTCACTCAGCCAGTCATTGTGTGCACGTTCGCTGCTCTCTCGTGTGGAGGGGAGTTGTTTTGTTTTGCTCTAATCGATCTGTAGCGAGTCAGGTGCGAGTCCTGCTGTTGTCATTTTGAGTTAACACAAAATCTTTGATATTGGTTGCTGGAAGCCGTTCGCTTGACTCGCCTAACACTGATCAAAGAAATCTCTCAATTTGAGAGGAAGTAGTCTTCAGTAAGTGGCTGTACAACAACGTGTCATCCACTACTTTTGCTATTTTTCAACTACTAAGCTCTTTCTTTCACAAAGGGAAACAGCAGCAGCCATGTATGAATCTCTGAACTAATCTCAGATGTGGGCGACAATTCAGAGATTTGGAAGCAGGCTAATGTTAGCTGTTCAATCATATGTGACTTTGTGTGTTCAATACATTGGTATTATAGAATTTGCTACAGTCATATGTCCCCCCCTTTTTTTTTTAACTGTACTGAAACTGAAATACTCCTCTCTCCTCGTTTCTGACAGCACGACACGTGTCCTGTGTGCAGGAAGAGTCTCAGCGGTCAGAACACAGCCACAGACCCACCGGGGCTCTCAGGAATGAACTTCTCTCCCTCCTCCTCCTCCTCTTCCTCCCCTAGCTCACCTAGCAATGAGAATGCTGCTAGCAACTCATAGATTTTCACCGTCACCGCCACCTCACATCTGGGAAAAAAAAACAAAAACCTCACAACATAAGTCAGATAAGACCCAACGGCTCCAGGACAGTCGTCTTGTCTCAATTGAAGCGGACGATATGAGTCGAGGTGAACTCTGTTGCAGACTGTTAGTCATCATCCCTCCCCCCTGTGCCGATCGGATGCTGGGTCCTGCTGCTATTGTTGCTGAGTAATTGAGGAGGAGGAGGGATTGGGGAGTGATGATGGAGGATCCAGAAAGGCTGTGAATAGTGATAATAAGATTGGGATTGGAACCTGAACCTGAACCGGAGCAGAGTTTAAGTCAGAGTGGACTGCTTTTTGACTGAGACATGTCTTTGCCACGAGGCCGGGACGCATTTTATATTTAAAAGACAAAATGCTCTTTTTTTTTTTTAATAAAAACATTTCCTGTGGTGGTGCAGAGTACATAGATGTGTAGATAGAGAATTCATTTTGAACTGTGAGCCACTGTACAGCTACTGGATCAAACTAAAACCTTGTGGAGAGGAAGTGAAGCCGAGTGTTTGCAGCAGATTTTATTTATTTGCACCTTTTTTTCTTTTTTTTTCTTTTTTTTTTGCACAAAATTCTGTCTGATGTTGAAAATGTGAATTTGGATAAACTACTGACAAAAAATAAGATTTTTCACATTTTTTGCATTGGAAAGAGTCTCTTCGGGCTTGTTTCTTTTCTTTCTTTCTTTCTTTTTGATTAGATTCTCTTTTATTAGAGCTTGGTCCGGTGTACTTGGGGTGTGTTGACAAGGTGAAGATCCACACGGCTCAGCAGTGGACACATTTTTAACCCACAGACCGACTTATTTATTGAACCCTTGCCCAAGACACAAATGGTGCAATGTAAAAGGA
>OMLP01010268.1:1138-15484 GCA_900302685.1 Spondyliosoma cantharus | reverse complement strand
GGCCCTGCACACACACACACGCACACACACACACACTCACACACACACACACACACACACACACACACACACACACACACACACACACACACACTTCACGCACTCCTACTGACATGACTCTGCACACACAAACACATCTGCTGCAAACACACCTGATTTCACCAGAGTCTGTGAGAGCAGCGTGACAAGTTGAAGAGCTTTGTCTACATATAGACATAAACATCAAAAATAGATCCAGATTTCTCTTGAAGTGTCTATTCTATAGATTTCCCCTGTGCAGCTTACAGTGATGTGATGTGATGTGCCGTATGTGGGTTGGGCCTGTTGATTTAATGCTGCTAAAGAGCTGAGTGCTGCACTGTGCAGGAGAGCAGAGAGTGGCAAAGTCCTCTCGGGGACAGACGCGTGGTGTGTATATACTATAAATGTGGGTGTATGTGTGTGTGTGAGTGTGTGTGTGCGCTCCTCACTGAAGAGGAACAGAGGCTAATTGAGGCAGGAGAGTCCAGGTGATAGTGCTCTCATTAGATGGCACTGAGCAGGTGTGTGTGTGTGTGTTCCTTCAGTCTACCTGTGAGGATAGAAGTCCCTTATCTGCTGAAATATTTCTGTGTGTTTTTCTGAGTGTGTGTGTGTGTGTGTGTGTTTTAAGAGACTGTGAGGTACATGGGTGTTGCAGGAAAAACATTTTCAGTGTTTCAGCGACACGAGAAAACACACAGTGAGTACAGAACATAGTGCCGAATAGAGACACGCGGGAAATCATACGCAGCGCGAGAAACGTTACATCCCAGCTGAAGTTTACAGGATACGTTTATCATGATATCCCGAAGTCGATAACTCGTCAAATGTGTTGCAAAATGACGATATAGTTCTGCATGATTCAGACGTTACTGAAGATACTGACTTTACTGTGACGTTAACGGTACTTTGAAACTTAATCTATTGTTTTTAGTCATTTTTCGCATTAAAAATTCCGAACAGTTATTCCATTAAACTGCATCTATTTGGGTTTTAGTCAAATAAATAAATGTATTGTTAAAATTAATTTTCTGGTATCCCTGTCCACTTTATCCAATCAGGACCTTTGAACTCCATAAAGGGGCGGTCGTGTCTGCTCGTGAACACTCAGACAGCAGGACCCTCCTGTTTGCTGCTGCGCCTGGTGATTCCCGCTCTGCGTTCATGTGGTGACGTAGAGACAAAGGAGGGGACTTCTGACAGCAAAACTGACAGGAAGTGAGCTAAGACGACAACAGCAGCTTTGATTTGACACCCTGAAGTCCGTAATTTGTCAAATGTGTTGCAGAATGACACTAAAAACGCTGTATTAAGTTTTAAGATTCTATTGCATGATTCAGAAAAGATGAAGATGTTGACTCATGACCTACTGTAAGTAGTAAAGTAAGCCTTCTAATTACTAGTTTTCACTTCACTTCAGCTATTTTGATGCACTGTTTTTAGTACCTCCGCCAGAGGAGGTTGTGTTTTTGGCCATATCTGTTTGTTTGTTGGTTGTTTGTCAGCAGTTTTACACAAAAACCACTGAACGAACTATACTAAACTTGGATGGAGGATAAGTCTCGGCCAAGAATACACCACCATTAATTAAAGAGTTTACGAATTAAAGGGGACTGTTGGCCTGCCTTGGTGGAGGTATGCACTCTACTGAGTGATACTGTATTTTGTTAAGGATTTGATGCTTTTCTTTGGGACTTATTGTACTAAACTGCATCTCTGTGGATTTAAGACTGTTTGATTAAAACAATGAAATAAAAACAAACTATATCAACACATTGCCTTGAGTTATGGGAAATTATAATTGACTTTTTTCAATATTTTTTTCTGATACAGACAAAATAATTATCAGATATATAATAAAGATGAACTGGCAGATTAATCCAAAATGAAAGTAACTGTCCACTTGCTCTCTTACTTTCCAGAACAGCCTTTCGAGGTCTTTTTTTTTATTACAGTTTACAAAGTCAAGAATCAACTTTCACACTTTTGTTTTGTTGTGTTGTAAACGATCTGCAACTCTCCATCTTTGCAGTTCATCTCTCGAGCTCCCTATGTGTCTTCTTAAGATTTATTTAGCAAATTTGCTTGGAATTTGTGACAATTGTTGTCTTAATAGAGAGCATGTGTTGTCAAAATGTGAAAATATATTTCTTCTCTGGCTTATTTTCTTCTCATAAGCAGGAGAAATAAGTGGGGAACAAGGTGACAACACAAAGAGAAATCAAAGGCCGTGGAGGGCGATCAGTTTTTTTTTGTGACTGAAGAAAGATCTGGAGAACTCTGAATGTGTGCTAACGTGGTGACCGAACACTGAGCAATGCAGATAATAAATCTTGTTTTTCTTCACACACTCGTGAGAATCAACACTCAAAGCCTCCTGCTAGACCTGCGTGAAGGGGGAAAAGGTCGAAGGTCAATCTGCCGTGTTTGCTCAGATATGCACCCATTACTGTTAATCTAATCCAAACACACTGACTCTGACCATATAAGACAACTCAACGCGAGCAGCGCTGCGGCTGAAATAAACAAACTCATTAAGCAATACGCTGTTGCAGGCACAACATTTGAGACAACTGGCGTCAAATTGACTTAGCAGTCTTAGCGTGCGTGCCTTGTGGACATGGATTGTTTGTGTGTGTCTGCGCGTGTGTTGTTTTAATCCCTGTCTGCGTAGATGTTGTTTTAATTCCTGTTTGAGGCCGTGTAAGTGTGCGTGGGTCTGTGTGTGTCTGCCTCCGGTTGCCTGCGACCCAGAACTTCACCCCTTTTCCAGCAGCTCACCAATAACACTCAATCTCTGGGAGAAGATTCACCCACGACGGCTCTGGAATGAGCGAGGCTCACTGCGGCCCAACCACTTAATCTCTCTGTGCTGCTTCCCCATCTTTGCATCATATTTTAGATGTCCACTCGTGTTTGTTGGCAGCTGGGACGGCCTCCAGCGGCCCCTGCCCGCCCTACTGCCTGCCCGCTCGCTATACGCAACGGCAAATCTCCCTCTAAATGCATTTGATTGATACATCCACAATTCAGAGAGGCTGATTTTAGGTTTGTTCCTGTACTTTTTCTTTTGATTTTACTTCTCTTCTAAACCGTTATAACCTTTTTAACAATTGAAATGAGGGCACTATCATCTGACATTGATGGTGGCAGTTCTTTTACAGCTTGTTTTAGAGCGCAGGCACATGTAAAATAGGCGGATGTAGTTGAACAGTCAAACCACATAGTAGCTCTATCGCACTATTGTAGATCCAGCCCATTGAAGGAACAGTTTTACATTTTAGGGAAATGTTGTTATTTGGTTTCTTGCCTAGAGTTAGATGAGAAAATGTAGATAGTGGTTAGCATAGCTTAGCATAAAGACAACCTTTTGTTTTTTTACGCTTGAAGTTGCAAAAGACGAGTTTTTTGTTTTAATGTACAGTTAGGAGGTTGATTGCACAGTGTAATGGCTACAGAACAAAGACGCCGTCAGTGTTTGGATTGGTTCATGTAAACTTCATAATAAATAATAATAATCCAGGTTGGCAGCCTGGCATCATTTCTGTCTGCTTTCATACATAAACTCAGGTTTAGTCCTGGGGGGACCTTGGTACAGAGAAAACAATCAAGTTATAATGTGTTATCAGTGAGTTTTAGTCACCTTAGGAGTCCGCCAGGCTACGTGTTTCCAGTCTTTATGTTTAACTTAGTTAACCAGCTCCTACCTTAAGCTTTATATTTACAGTAACATACATGAGAGTGAGAAGATCGGTCTCATCTGACTCTCGGCGAGAAAGCGTCCAATTTTTTGCAAGATGTCAAACTGTTCCTTTAATCCTATGCATAACATTGCTTTTTACAACCCGACTCCAAAACAGTTGGCACACTTTGGTTCTTCTCACTTTGTGTGTTGCAGGCATCAAATTCACAAGTGTGTATTGACAGAAAATCCAATCAAAAATAGCAATTCCCACAAACAGCAACAAAGTTCATCAGTTTGAACATTAAATATCTTGTATTTGCACTGTGTTCAACTGAAATCTTGCGCAAATCATTGCTTTCTTTTTTCATTCACATTTTACACAGTGTGTCAACTTTTTTGGAATCAGGGTTGTTAAAAATTGGTAGAAAATCTAATTTTACCTTCTCAACTCTCTCACTTGGGAGACTGCTGGCACTGTTACAAGTGATCATTTGAACTGCTTGTTGAAACTATGCAGCTTACTTCTGGGTGTGCAGCATGCACGTGTGAGGTTTACTTGGGTGCAACAGCATATATGTTCAATAGTTTCCCCATGAGTTAATGCCATGATGTTAGTTAGTCTTCCTGGGGTCCAAAACAGAAATCGCATGTTGAACTCCACAGTTATATGCATTATATACAGTCAAGCAACAAAAGCTTTCAAAGATCAATCATCAAATCAGTAATCAACCAGCAAGTTGAGTCATTGGTCATTAATATCAAAGTACTGTTTTATAGTTCTGTTAAAAGCAGCTCTGGTATTTGTTTCACTCACAGGTTTGAAGTGTTCCATTCTGTAATAGCTCTATATTATGACAGTTGAACTGTTACTGAGCTCACCTGGATAAATGACAAATAAAGGATGTCAGTATTAAAGTCGAGCTATATAGACCTGACTTCGCCTGCCATCGGAGCCCTCTCAGTGTCGGGGAGTGTATTAAGTGGAGGCTGAATAAAGCCAGTGGTCGGGCGAGGTGTTGCACAGGAGACGGCCTGGACGCGGGACCATTAGCAGGAAGGATGTCCATTAAGGAAGAGGATGCACCACATTAGAGACTTCACCTCTTCAACAGTTCAGGGGCCCTAATATGAGACTAATAAGTCCAGCAGACGCTGGACGAATGGTTATGTTTGGAATGGTTTCAAATATTAAAGGGACATTTGATTTAACTTGGCCTGGCTTTGCTTCGTAAATGTCATGGCTGAAAGTGAGCGACAGCACACATGCTTACAATATGTCAAACTGCTCTAATTATGCAGAGTTTAAGATTACAAATTAGAGCTAATAACGAAAGGCAGGTAATCATTTTAAGTAGCCCCAACAGATGTCATGTTTACATTGTCCCAAATTAACAAACAGGCAAAAGAACATTGCTGTCGTTCAGCAGGTCTCAGCTCATCAATGTATTAATATTGTGACAGTTTTTCGAGTCCAGAGCATGTGCTTGAGTGAGATTGCTCAACAGCCGCCGGAACCCAGAACAACTCATAATGCGAATTCCATCCCCTGGTCATACAATAGAGGGGGAATCACACGGCACAGGAAGTTGAACTGAAAGAACGTCTTACCTCTGACAGGAAGGTCTGTGCGGATTTCTGTGCGCCGACATGCAGCAAATACTCGTACACATATAAAGCTAACCTGCGAGACAGAGACAGAGAGACAAAGAGAGGGAAGTCAGTGTTGAGGATCACATCTTTTACATTCTCTCAATTTCAAAATGAACAAACAAGCTCGCACTCTCGCTTCATCCCTAAATGTGTCACACTTGTCTCGCTCCAACTGGCCCGTCAAACTTAAGTCCAACAAATGTGCACAATTGGCAGAAAATCATCTCTGTGTCATTTTAGATGGAGCCCGGATAAACAAGATTTTACAGTACGAAGATCATATACGCCATGGAGGGGTTGTAAATGTGTGATGTAAAGCTCCACAGCTCTGAGCTAAAGAGCCTCCGTGGCACTCGGCCATATCCCTGTGGTTTCAGGAACTCTGCTGTTGAGGCGCGCAGGCTGAACACATAACAGCGTAGACGCTGAGAGAAACATGAACAGAGGAGACGAAAAATATCCTGAGACGTGGCTGAAGCCGGACTCTCAGATGTCACTATGCGTATTATTTTTAGGTTTCATGCACACATGTTGATGCCCGAGTGTGCATCCAGTTTAAGGGTGGAATAATGACTGTGTTAAATTTCTGTTAATGAAAAACTCACAGAAACGAAGCACTAAGATATCATCAGCTTATAATGAGCCTACACAGGGCAACATGACCACAAGTCTTTGTCAAGCTTCAACTCTTGACGCTAAATAACACACAGTGTTTCTTGATATTTACACTTTCCTTCTAAAATCGCTGAACATAGAGCCTTTATTTAACACACAAAGTAATGGTAGAAACTGTAGTTGAAAGGAGAAATGTGACAAATGTGCTTTATTTATAAGTTGGACATTTCTTTTTCATGGGGAGAACAAAGAATACTTGCTTATATACAGTACTTGTGGCATAAGAGCATCAGACTGGACTTCATTCATGCATCCTGACAAGAGTAAAGTTCAACATTCACATTTTAGCTCTGGTTTGGGCCATTAGACCTAATCATGGCTCAGATATAAGGGTGTTGAAGCTGTGACAAGTAGAAAAGGGCTGACAGTTGATACACAGTGGGATCATTCATCACCAGAAGTCTTTTACAGTAAATATGGTGAAGTATTGCAACTGTGCTCTATTTGCCTGCTTGCAACATTTTAGTCATGTGAGGAACTGAAAACACTTGACACTTGATCTAATAAAACTAATGGTTTCTTAAATTGACTTAAATTTTCAAATCCTGCTAATTTTTACTCTTTTGTAACAAAGAATTAAACACATGTGAACTTTGAAAATCAGAGAAAGCACTCAGTTTGAGTGATGTGTAAAAGTCTGGATATAAAAAAAATCCCTGCTTCCAGCTGAGAAATAGGCCAACACTTAATCGTTCATAAAAACACAATGTGTTGTTTTTTCTGCTTGGGGTTTTATAAGAATTAAACAAAGAGAATATGTTGTTGCTCAATAGTGAGCCTGAGAGGTGCTGGTAGTTTTCTCTTCGGACAGAGCCGGGCTAGCCCCTTTCCCCCTGATTTCGGTCTTTATGCTAAACTAAGCTAACTGTCTCCTAGCTGCACCTTTCAATATTTACATACAGATATGAAAGCGGTATTGATCTTCTCGTCTATCCCTCAACAAGATGGAAAACAAGCATATTTCTTGGATGTTGAACTACAGCAATCTACAGTCAGACTGAACAAAGGCCTGTTTTTCACTCAGGACCAGATCATTACTGTCTTCCTCTCAACAGCTGACTCAACATCATCATCAAAACTGCAGCAATGTTGTCTGCTTCCGTTTCCGCAACAAACTCTTCATGAACATGCCAGATGTTCAACACGTTGCCCGTTCGTCATCGGACTACATATGAACCTTTCGCTCTGGCCTTTCGCCCCTCAAAGCAACTCGGTATTTTAACTAGAACGCAGAGCAGCCTCGACAGACATCACAGCCTGAAATCATCTACATGCAATTGTCTCCGGGTCTGAAATAGAGCGGAGGGGCTTTTATGTACGGCGAGTATCTTGTTTTTCATGCGGATCACATGAATCAAGGCCAGAGCAGACACAGAGTTATGATGTTTGGGCTGGTGCTGAATGATACTGAATGAATCAATAATGAGCCGGGCCGGAGTTAAACAACCTGAATCTCTATCTTCTCAAAGATATCACAGAATTTCACCGCACCGTCTTGACAACCAGCTAAGAAGAAAATGATCCACTACAGCTGGTCCAAACCAGTTTCAACTAGCATTTTGATACTCAATGCTATCAGCTCTTTTATTTCTCACTCTTACATCAGATACAACTGTATCAACATCCATTTTCAGATACGTAGTGTAAACACGCTGTCTAAATATAAAGGATTTACAGTCGGACAGAGTTTTCATTCACAGATGTGTGGTGACGGAGCGGTGGTCAGCGTTTCTGTCATGAGGCGTCGCAACCAAGTAGAAAAAAGGACTGTGAGACGCATGAGTCACGAGACTGAGCAAACTGCTTGTTGTAAATGTTTAATATTGATCTCAAATGGAGTGACCGCCCTGGTATTGTTAAGCGAAACTGATCGGTGTTGTGTTTAGGAACAAGTCTATCACAGTTAATTACGTGTTGTCTGAAAAACGTATGCAACAAAAGTGCTCTGTGGTCTGCTCAGTTCAGAGGCTTCTATTTACACCTCAGATGGACGAGAAGTGGGAGGCCCAGTGAAATCCAAGCTCCTTCAACCAAGGAAACAATACAAGTGAATACAATTTCCAGCATTTATATACATTTATATCACTGTAGCAAGTTACAAATTCCCGCGACATTGTTTCTTGTCATGACGACAGTGCAGCGAAATGAAAAAAAAAGACATTTAGTTTACTTAATGGATTCCCACTGAATGGTGCTTAAAGAGCACTGCCCATTTCTTTATCATCTATGATTGATGTTTGATTTTAGTGTGTTTTCAGGGAGAGCATTAACTAGCCCAAAGTGCTCCTCCATGTCACATTAATCTAGCTGTTTTTAGACGCACATAAAAGTTAAAATACTCTCAACTTTTCAGCGCAAACACCGCAGTCATATCGGTTTTTCCATCAGCAATGGTCCCCAGGAGCTGCAGGACGGTTTGCCTGACTTTTCCGATGCGAGGCTACACTGTCAACAACAGGTATTAGCTTAAACAGGGCCTTGAAGGGCCGTCCACACCAAGAACGATCACTATAACCAAAATGACACAGACTCATGATGGGGGTGCCATCTTCAAACATGGATCCAGTTCTCCTTAATACATCCGTGGGGTGCGGCCCCCAAAAAAACCCCAGCAGTAGGCAAAGCCTCTTGCTCGAGGAGCAAACACCAAGACAACAGACATCCCATACAGAATATCTGGCCGCTGCTCATACACCATAATAGCTGCGAGTGCATGGTAATAACTGAAGCCAACTAAGATATCAACACTGTTATCATGTTCTCTCTTCTCTCATCTAGATGATGGCAGCTAGGCAGTGAGAAGACACGTTTACAAGTGTTTTTGTATCAACCTGTGACTGGTACAGTGGAAATGACACCACTGATTATGTTTTTGAATCGACTCAAGGTATCGCCGTTGTCTTCTTTCTTGATTTTGGAGTGGGGTTTTTTTGCGTCATTCACTGTAATGCTGACGCCGTTTTTGTTACTTCAGCCTGAACAGTGTGGGCCGTGTTGAATTTTCCCGGGTTCTGGTTGAAGCGAAGAGTCCACTGGTGTGAAGTGTAAAAAACGAGACCCTCTTTGCGGTGTGAAATACCCGGCGGCAGGCGTCAGCTCCTATACAACGCCGTACGCACTGTACAGGATCGAACAGAGATTCCCATGAGCACTGCGGCAATGAAATTTTCATGGCAGAGCCCGGTATGATCTGAGGGGCTCTATGCCCCAGCGATGGGCACCTGCTCCGGCTGCAATGCATTATTTAAAAACACTCATTCAATCCAGGCTTCAGGGGACACCTTTTGTTACTCTGTCAGAAGCAGTAAGTGTAACTCGGCTGAGGAAGAGACTTTTTTTTATTTTTTTTTGCAAGCTGATGGAGCAGAGCCCGAGGAAGGCCAGGTAGATAAAGGAGATGTGGGGGTAGGTGGGTGTGCTGTGTCAGAGGGAAACTGAAGGTCAGGGCCTCACCTTTTCCCTCTGTGGATTCTGCAAACCTGAATTCCTTCCCCCGCGAACCCTTTACCCCGTTACACATGTCACTCAGGAATAAAAGATGAGATGCTTACAAGACAAACCACAACCACGCAGACGCCTTGACATCTCGCGTTTCCCGTGCCGCGCATTTCACTCTCTCCTCCCTCGGCCGACACCGTCCAGATTGAAAGATGAAATTTAACAATAAAGGATGTTGATGCGAATGGCGTGATGAGAAACAGCAGATCAGCCCGAGTGGGAGGAGGAACATTCGACCTTTGCTTTGACTGCTAACAGGAAATCAAGCTTTGTGATATAAAGCTGGTGTTTGTCTGTTTCTCACGCTCTTTTTTCCAACATGTAGCAACAAACTAAAATCTACTCCACCTCTTCTGAGCTTAACCTTGCGCTGCCTGACTAGCGCTTTGCTCCATGTCCACACATCAAGGAGATCTCTCCCACTGCCACGTCCTCAAGAAACACACCTGACATTTAGCCCCGGGCTGCCCCATGCAGCCTTCCCTTTTCCTTCGCTCGCCTCCAGAGACAAGGGCATCTCAGCTGAGTTTAGCCAGCTAAAGCACAGACAGTTAGCAAATTAACTTCCATGTCTTCGTTTCAATAATTCAGCAGCGGGAGCAGGAGCAGGGGCAGGGCGAGGTAAGGTATGCATGGAGGAAGTGATGGAGGAGGATTAAGCAGCAGTTGCATCTGCTTTCATATCTAATCGACGCCTTTCAGAGAATAATAAAAACTCTCAAATTCATAATTTATATGTCTGGTGGCTCACTGAATGTAACACAAACTGGGATAAAAATAAATAAAAGCAGCATAGATCTGACACTGTAGTGGTGAACACAATGATGTATCACTTGAAGGTGAAGGAAAGGCTGGATGTGTGTGTGAGACACCTGTGATACTGTGAAGCTGTTTCACTAAAGCTTATTCCCACTGCACACACTGTTTATATTTGCTTGGCTTTGTTATGGCAGTTCCTTTGTCAAAACAAATCAGTGTCAATAGGCGTGTAAACACGCGTGGCTTTAGCCACGGGTTAATCCACACACTGTCACACACACACACACACACACACACACACATTTCCTTTGCGCACTTTCCACCAGATGCACGTTGACTCTGTGACGTTAGACCCACCTGTAAACGTCCTCTAACCTCAGAGTTGAACTGTCTGAGCAAGATTTATACTGATTTGTGATGAGAGATTATATTGGCATAGCTGACATAGTTTAGCAGTTAATGAGCACAATAATATGACGCAATTTGCAAACAATAATAGAAAAACTTGAGATAGAATCATTTGTTTTCTGTATCTATATTTCTTTATCTATAGAAACACAGGACGTCTTCTTCTTCTGATAAACGACAGACACGCTTCTCTTCAGTGAACTCTGTTGCCAAACTGATTAACAACTTCAGACACGTAGCCTCAATATTTATACTGTCTCCTTTATTTCAAGTGAGAAAACTAACAAATTTGTGCGGATGCACCCAGAGCAGCTGACGAAAGGCAGCATTAATTGACTGTTGACATATCTGAATGAAGCACAGTCAGCCAAAGGGTGCCGAGGGTAAATCAAGGGTTTCTTTACTTTTAGTGCAGTGTTTCTGCCTATGTTGGTGTGCAGCTCTTTATGCTTCCTTCAAAAGGCTAAAATGCAGATGGCAGAGCCATCTGTGTAGAATCAAAACCATGCATTCAGACCTGAAGATCCCTATTAAACTGCATGTAAATAGGTGGGAGGAGCCAGAGGAGGAGTGGGGGATGTAAAGAACCCCATGTTCAAAACAAACTGATTAACTTGAAGTTCTTGAAGCTGCAGTTGGTTTCCCAAACAAATCCAGACACACTCGAAATTGCACAAAAAATGTCTGTAAACAAACACGGGGATTAGGGAACACGCATGGAGCCGGATCGTGTTAGAAACTAAGAGCGTGCTTTTAAAAAATGAGATGTTTGATCAAGCTATTAAATATTTTTGTGAATGGCACCGTTAATTAAGATGCCGGATTCATCAGTGCGTATTTCAAAGAGGTTGCAGTCGCTAAATAATGAGGTGACATTAATATTGGAGTTGCTGTTCAAATAAATTCAACAAAACGCCAGCAAAAAACAGTGTGGCGAGTAATTCATTTCTTTGGTTGCAAGGCCACCAGTTCTCCCTCTACCTTTATTATCATCATTATTAGCTTGGTTCCCTTTTTACCAAAGGCCTGATCACAATAATGTTTGTCAAGGATGTATGGAGTACACACTCCCTGGCACCTGCTTCCTGTGATGTCAAGACAGCGAAATCAGGCTGCTGAGGTCCATTTGTGTGGTGAGGCCTTGGCTGTGTGGAGGAATCCATACGAGTGTGAAACCTACATGTGACTGTTTTCATCCAGCCTTGAAATCCAGGGCTTTAAAAGGAAATAAAAGCAGGCGCCGTACACATGCTTCTTTGTGCACACTGTCGCAAACTCACTTGAATGCGCACTTGAGCCTGTAAATTGGAGCGTTTTGTGTACCAAACCTCAGAACTACTTTACGCTGCTCAGGTGGATGATAGCTGGATGATTCGGGAAGATGTGTTGCACTATGGAGGAGTGTTTTCTTCCTTTTTATAATCACGTTTTTTTTTTTTTTAGGTTTTAGAGCCGACCGCTGCACACCTGCACGCACCAAACTACATGCAACAGCTGCACCAAATCGGACACCTTACCGAAATCGACAGACTGCAGCACATACAGTAACTGCTTAACTTAAAAATCTTTAATAATCCATTTTCACGACTGTATAAACAAATTGTGTCGTCCTTTAAGGAACAGCACAGTTTCATGCTGCCACCTTATTACACTCTGATGACACCTTGTTTATTCATTAATATCCTGAATCTTACCTTTCTGAGTTTGGATTTTCCAAAAACCACATAGTGCACCTTTAAAGGAGACAATGGTGTAAAAAACTACAAAGGTTGTTACTGTTTATTTTGGCGGTTTTCAGACTTCCAGAGCGACGTTAATCCCGCTTCCCTCAAAACCTTCGTCAACTTGACGACGGCCAAGCACGTGTAGCGTCACAAAATCTACTCTCATATGCGGAAAAGTTTAGGAATTCAATGGCACGACACGATTCCGCAAAGCGCTCACAGCAGCTCAGGCCGCTGCAGGAAGTACACAAGGAAGCAGCTCGTAAAAATCAAGAAACTCTCATCAGTAGACATTCACCTGTGCAACTTCTTCCTTGTCCTTTCCACACTCCTGTATTGTTTGACTGCCATCAGCTACACAAGGAAAAGACTTTTACATTTGCTCTCAAGTCTCTAATTTCAGTCTCTGCTTTTTCCTTCGACATGTTTTTGTGTCTGAATGAAAAGAATGAGAAGCTCAAACAGGCACACGTCACAGGAATGAAGATCTATGTGAGAACGTGGGGAGAATAACCACTAATGTATTTGATTACTGATCTGATATACAGTAATATTATCAAACGGCTGACCTAAAGTGATTCCAACCTCAGATAAATACGCATTACACCATTCATTTATAGTTTATTTAATCAGATAAGTATGTGACTTTATAATCAATCCACTGAGCGAGAGCTGCAGCTGTGATCCTCTGTCACACTGTACCTCTCGGTCTGCTTTAATCACACACGAGTCCATGCTCCCGCTTTCCTTCTCTTTTTTTTTTAAGTATCTGAATATGTAAAGAGCCATATGAATATGTATATATGAATATGAGCTAATTCAGTGATGCATTGAGGCAGCTGTTGTGAGCTCCACATTTACAAGGAAACATGTGTTGGCCCTGCAGGGCAGGTTAGGGTGACAAGACAGGTGAGGGGAGAGGGCAAGCGTCGTCCATTATGTCTGGACGTCACACCTACACACCCACACACACACGTGGAGGACAAGGGTGTTTAACGTGGCGTTTTCTGCCACAGCACGCCAAAAAATCCACACATTCCATATTTTTGTTATTCACAACGGAGCCTTAAGACAGAAGCATTCATCAATCCCAGTCCTCAAAAGACTTGTATTTCTCATGAGTTAAATTATTAATCCTCCTCCTACACTATCATTTGAAATACACGCTGCCTCTGCACTGATTTCACTCCCAATAACACATGCAACATAATCCACACTCCCTGAACAAGCAAGTGCAACTAAAAACTGTCTCTAAAATGAAAAGCGAAGAAGAAAAAAAAGGGGGCAGCTTTTAAACGATCCATTTGAGTAAATAGAGTAATGACGCTGGAGCACACAAACAGGTGTAGAAGCATCCCCAACGTCTGCTGGTGCTTCATATGCAATATTAAAGCATCATATGCTGGTTCAAAGGTCACTCTGCCTGCTGTTCATAAAACCACATGGGACTGTTTTCATTTAGGATTCACACACACACACACACACGCACACACGAAGAGCTGCTCAATTTTCCAATAATCTGATGCGAATTCAGAGTGAAATTAAACGCTCGTGGCACCACAAGTGTACAAAGTAGTATTCGAGGAAGCTGACACTAAGCACATAAGCGAGCCACATCTCTAGAAAGCTTAATCAATTGAATAGGACACGGCAATGCATCAAAAAAAAAAACATACAAGAGAGTCTCTAAAGAAATTTAGTTTCTATTACAGATGTATGAGGTGCTGTGCAGCAAGCACAGCCTCTCAGGACCTGACAGTGTTTTTAGATTACAATCGCATCTCAGCGGGGTTCCCTCGCTCACTCCTCTAACCCCTCAGACTTGTTTGCTGCTTAAAAATAGCTAATGGTGATAAAAGACTGCACTGATCTGAAGTGGATGCAAAGAAAAAGGTCCAAATCTTGTGTGAATGCTCCCCCCCCCCC
>OMLP01010267.1:1118-31358 GCA_900302685.1 Spondyliosoma cantharus | reverse complement strand
TGTGCTGATTGGACTAACGCAGAAGCTTTTACCATTAAGTACCTGCTGCTGTCTAAAGCTATACTGGCAGTGCATTGTCTCACCATACTGGGCTTACAAATTGAACTTCCTGGAACTCCAATGGGTTCATATTTTCACCTCTTAAGACACACATCTCTGTGGAACACAGCGCGCAAGCTGAGACGTCTTATTCAGGAAGGGGATTAACACAAAATCCATGGTGAGGAAAAGCGCACGGACTCAGCAGTGTGTCGACGTTTTTGATTAGGTGACTCACCCCACAAAGGTCAGGTTGAAGCGGATAGGCAGCTGGAAGTCCAGCTGAATGGTTGCGCACTGGTGGTAGCGTCCAATTGCATCTTTGATCTTAATGTCAATCTGCAACAGCGTACACAGGATTACACAACTTCTCAGACCTCGAAGAATTAAAAAAAATGATTTTGCGTTTGGCAAGAAACAATCAAGAAGCTATCTGACCTTGGGTCCGTAAAAAGCGCCGTCTCCAGGGTTGAGTTTCCATGGCTCCCCGAATTCATTCAGGCTGTTCTCCAGTTGCTGCCAAGTGTGAGCCACAGGTTAACATATAATTTAAATCTTAACAATGGAAAGTGATTACTGTGAAGGAGGCCAAGTCATGTGGCACACAATTCAGCGCAAAACATACAGTTCAGTGTGGTTTTTTGCGATGCCCTTATGTAACTTACAACTGCAGGCAGTTAAAAAGCAGGAATCGAGTCAAACAGATGAGCAATGGCTTTTATTGACTACACACCTCCTACGGAAAACCACTGATCTTCACAAGTGACTCACTGAGCTGATGCTTCTGTATGATCACACAGCAGGGAGCCAGCTCTTTAACCGACAGTGCCAAGTCAATGTCAACAGGAGCATTTATTTGCTACCAAAACATTAACTTAGGGGCCGTCCGTATGGAAACGCTCTTTAGTGTAAACTCGCATGTTTTCCATCGTTTTGGCCGATCGTCCACATGGATCCTGTAAACGCACTTTTTTGAAACCTGGTCTCAGGGTGGAAAAATCTGAAAACGCCGCCCTCGCGTTCTCGTGTGGACGGCGAATCTGCATACTTTCCGTATCGATGATGCCATCGCCCCACCCCTCGACCTCTAGCCTTCGACCTCTGAACCCCACAACGTGTCACAACAACAACAATGGCGGACTACGTGCTTGTGTTCGACCTCATTATCGGTCCACACAAACGATTCTGGTTTCCTTGCACTAGGCATTTTCGTCTTCTTCTTGTGTTCGGTTTCTTCTTCTACTGTCTGTTTGTAAACAGCGCGCAAGCTTTATGCTCATGCTCCGTCTCTTCTCCGATTTTGGAGAATTTCAAGCGCCACCTATAGGCCTGGAATATGAACTACAGCGTGTTGAGTCGTTTACAGTGGATCCGTTTGGACACAAATATTCTTGAAACGATGCCGAGGAAGACGGAGGAAAAAAAAGATTAAGACACTTGAAAATGTTAAGGAAAATAACCATCCATGAACAGAATGTGAGAAAATAGCAGTTTTGATTTTATGATCACTATGTATTGTGTTGCAGAGACATCTACTGAAGTTAGCATGCTAACAGATAGCCCCAGCTTTGACCCCCGAGCTCCCTATCTGAACGGCTAGCTGCGTGGCTAACTGAGTTAATTCGCTAAGGGCAGCTACAGTTAGCAGCAGTTAGCGATTTCTCTGTTGATATGCTGCCCCCTATTTGTTTGGAGTATAGATTTGACATATGGCCAATTCTTACATAATGCACCTTTAAAATTTGCCGTGCACCTGGAACTAATTCTCCACTGATGCAGTTTACCTTCTCAGCCTGGTTCCACACTGCGATGTCGCCCAGATATTTCTCTGGACGGGTGGAGAGGTGAAGCTGGAAGGAGAATCCGAACACATCGTAAATACAGCGGAGGAAGTCGAGGCAGCCCTTCATCTCTGTCTCGATCTGAGGGAGAAAAAAAAAAAAAGATGATTCAGAAGTGAGGAAAGTACTCATAATAAGTAGTTACTTGTTTTTCAAAACATCTTCAAAAGACCTCAGAATTGGGTGTATCACAGCTGAAAACTACTGATGTGGTCACCTGATCCATGGTGCAGAAAATGTGAGCGTCATCCTGCTGGAAGCGCCGTACTCTGGTCAGCCCCGTCAGTGTTCCCGACAGCTCGTTTCTGTGGAGGACCCCGAAGTCTGCCAGCCTCAGAGGAAGCTCCCTCCACGAGCGAGGCCTGTGGCTAAACATGAGACTGCAGGACGAGCAGAGAGCAGGATATGACTGTGACACACATCAAGTACTGCAAGTGTCGTTTGATTTATAGCATTTGGAAGCGGTTCAGATGTTTACACTGGCTAAGTTTACCAATGGCCGGGGCAGTTCATCGGCTTGAGTGCGAAGATTTCTTCTTCCACGGGGAAAGAGAACATGTTTTCACTGTAGTGCTGCCAGTGGCCAGATGTCTCCCACAGTTTGCTGTTGTAGATGTTGGGTGAGGCCACTTCCTGAAAGCCTCTTCTCCAGTACTCATCCTAGCAAAACGACAAAAAAAACCACATAAACAAGCTACATCTGCCAGTTGGCCTGCGCAGGTACTGAGCTGAATCATGACTTCTGGCACAAGTCTAGAGCAACTGCAATGCAAATCACATTCAGTGGGTTTTATTTATCCATTTGTTTTTCTGAAGCAAAACACCGACGGTCCACTTGAGCTGTTCGGCAGCCAACAGTAGAAGACTGGTGTTACATTTCAACGGTGAAGATGAAACATGAGGGAGCTTAAAAACATAGTGCGTGCTCAGACAGGTTCTCCTGAATAAATTAGATTCAGCAGAAGAAGAAAGATACAAAACCTGAATGTCATGCGTTCAGAGAGAACTGCCTGCAAGCTTTCCATAGCAGTGTCACACACATCTGCAGCAACAACAATTATAAATCCACAAAATAAATGTTGCTTTTAAAAAGGAGCCATGCGACATTTGATAGTACCCGAGAATTTTGACTAAACAAACTACTCGTTCATTCATTCATTCATTCATGAGAGGGCGGCCTCCAGCATCTATGACTGTAAACAGGGTTTCCTGCACACAAGACTCATCGGTTAAATGTTTTAGTGGTACATTGTGGGGGGGAAATGCATAACTTGTTGCACATCACTGGTAATTTTTTTCCCCCTCACAGTGATAACAGATTGAAGTGATGTGATGTGATAATGATCTTGCACCGTTTCTGTGCAATGTATGTCAGGTCTTTTTGGCTTGGTTTGGTGTGTTGGCGCGCTGGCGTGCGATGTGAAAGTCTTCCAAGACGTCAACACATGCCGGCAGGCACGTCACAGTGAAGAGTTCCTGTACAGTCACTGAACTTGGCACAAGAGGTTAAGTCTGAAAACTAAAAAGTCTTTGGAAACAACAGGGGTTGCTTTGCTTTTAAATGCTCGCGCTAACCATCGTTTAATCCAATTACTGAATGTGGAAATTCGGTGGCTTCCCAACAGAGCACTTGCAAAACGATCGCTCTGTGGAGCCCAATCAGACAAATGACACACAAGAAGACTGCTGTGCTGCTGACAACCACAATCTGACGATGTTGACATGTTTGGCTCCGACACTTTACTGACTTTATTTTGTTTAATTCAACACATATTTAGCATTCAGGCAACAATTCATCAGCAGTCAGTACCGGCCCAAGCTTTTCTGGAGCTCTGAACACAATTTAAACCCGACTGAGCTGAACTAAACTATTCAGCTCACTGTTCAGCTCGCGCCTTATCTTTAGGCTCCTTGGTGATTGCATGTTTGGCAAAAGTGGACGGCTTGTGGTGCGCATGTCAATGAGCTGGCAATCAGTACGAGCACACTGGAAATGACAGGCATGTTCTGCACCTCATGGACTCAGGTGTGGAGAGTGTGTTGTGTTTCCCGAGTATTTTTAAATAATTGACACTTGGCAGAAGCCGATTCTGTTTGGGATATTTAAGAATAGAATATTTAAGAGTCGACAAAACAGTCAAAATAATTAATATGATGACAAAATAATAGACAAACCATCATAAAGAGGGTTTTTTCTTTGACATTAGACAATTGTGATCAAAGTTTTGACTTTAAAATCCCTCTAAAAGAAGATGGGGTTCATTATCCCGAGGCAGCTGACATTCCCTATTGAAATTAAACTGAAACTTGGCACACATGATGTAAATAAGCGGGGAAAGTGATAAGCATTTGGCCGCCACACCTACCCGGATGAACTCGGTGAGTGTGTTGTAGATGTAAGCTCCACGTGGCATGAAGAAACAACTGCCTGGGCTCAGATCATGGAAGAAGAACAGCTCCTGATCCTGTGAAGCAGACAAAAAAAAAAAAAAAGACGTTTTTGACAAGTTCACATATTCTTACAACCAGCAAGAAACTCCTACGTACACTGCAGGGAGTTCACCACACGACAGATCACCACACGGCAGATCATCTGTCGATTAGTGACCGCCGAAAAAAGCTTAATGGACTCCTTGCAAGACTGAAGTCATATCTAAAATGATTTTACAGACCTTTAGCGGTATCTTTCAGCTGTCTTAGTTGGATTACTTTGCATTATGTTGTTTAGAAATGTGACACGACAGCCTCTAAAAGAATGAAATACTGTTTAAATGCATTCAGATTGGCTGCCCGCCCTTTGAATAGATGCTTTTCTGGACGTCTGTCCTTTTATTTTATTTAAGACTCAAACAGAAATGAGCTCAGATTTTAAGAGCACAACGAGTTCAGCAGCTTATATCGAAATGAGACAAACTTGGCACGAACTAGAAAAAAAAAGGGACTATTGTTCGAGGTGCAGCAGTAAAGATTGACCTTCATGGAGGAACACTGTTTTTCAGACAGACAGTAGTTAGGCCTTGATACTAACCTGACCAGGCCAGTCTTGAGGGATAGGTTTCCATGGTAACTTGGGTCTAGGTTATTTAAACCTCTTTTATGAAACAGAAACTCCAGAAAATGAGACCATGTTACGAAACCCCAGTGCTGTTATTTTCTCTCTGCACATGTCCAAACTGGTGAGGTTTAACATTTATCAAATCGTTATGTCAAACACACGGCCGGATCCCTGCTGCCGCCCCTGATGGGGGGAATTTTTTGTGTTTTCCTTGAGTGTTATCGCTTGATAAAACTGAACGGGGGTCTGTTGTGCTTTCATTATGCACTGTGTAAATAAAAAAGGGTCGGCTTTGGATCGTACCACAAAGCACCATCTTTCAAACAACATGCCACTTTTGTCACCTCCCTCCAAATGGCATCAACTGACATAATTTGACTCTCGTGTTTAATATGGAGCCGTGTTGTCATCGGCGCTGATCGAGGTGCTGCCGCCTGTGTCTCCCATGCTGGGAAACCAGCTGGGGTGCTCAGATGACTCACAGTTGTCCTGAATGCGCCGGTATGAAGGAGCACAGTGCCCTCAGCTGGTGCAAAGCAGCAACGGACGATTTATGGCTGAACGCGGCTCTCATGTCGATGCCGCTTTGACCTGAAGCATTTTTTTTAAAATCACGCTGACTGGGTTACACTAGCAAGATAATTTGTCCGTATATTATCGCATGTGTCATTAAAGGCTCGTTAACTGTGTTCTCGGTCCAGGTTCTTTCCAGGCTTTCACCACATCTGTGAAACCACAACCCTAGACTCTCATGAGGAAAAGCTCCTATGAAAAACTTCAAAGGAGATGTGTCAGCCATCACATTATACAATTACCAATGTAAATTCTCTTTGTACCGGGTTTAAGTCTCCAGTTCTACGCCTCAGCCTGCTGGGTGGCCTTGGACACGACTCTCTACAGTGTGACTCACTTTGCCAATCTTGCGATGGTCTCTGTTCTTGGCCTCCTCCTGAAAACGTTCCCACTCCTTCAGCATCTTTGAATCTGGGAAGGAAATCCCATAGATCCTCTGTAGAGTCTCCATGTCGGAGCGGCCCTCCCAGTAAGTTGAAGAGTTCTGATGACAGAAGCAGAAAAGACAAGAGTGAAATATTAACATGTTTATACATGTTAGCATTGGATTACCTCTCTCCAAATAATTCATGAATGCGGCGTGCTGATTTAGGACACTGAAACAACAGACGTTAAAACTGTGTATTTTACCACATACCTTGTAGATCTTCATGGCCTTGATCTTGCCCGTATGTCTGACGTGGGGACCTCTGCACAAGTCAATCAAAGGTCCACATCTAACCAGGATTCAAAAATCACAAAACAATTTGTCAGTTACTTAACATAGCACAAAAATAACTCACATGTCCGAAAACAAACATAAAAAAAGATTCTGCTACAGGAGAAGTTCACACAAAAATGAATATTCCTTCATCATCTACTCAGGCAAAGATGGGTTAAGTTTTGTAGTCTGCAGAACATTTCTGGAGCATTGGGACTCGTTTTAAAATGTTAAAAAACAAACTCTCAAAGTCTCCAAAAGCCCTGTGATCCCAAACTGATTTCAAGAGACGTTATTTACGCCCTCGATGCACAGCTGAGCTCCTGCACCCCCTTTAGCTTAGCAGCTACAGTGAAGATTTTAGCTTCAAAAAGGGTGTAAATAACATCTAATGGGGCGAATAGATAATGATTAAATGTTCATATTTGGGTGAACTTATTCCTTAACATTTCCTCTTTCTCACCTGTAGACTGTGGTTGTGGGGGTGGTGACTTTCTCATTCAGAATACGGCACTTGAATTTGTTGTACTGAAAGATAGAAACACCTCTGGTTATTATGGTTTTTGACCTGATTGAATATTTTCGCTGTATTTACTGCCAAATTCAATGCATGCACATAATACAAATTAGATGAGGTAAGAGTCTATAAACGAGATAGGCTGGAGAATATTTACTCATCAGTAAACACAGTTCATTTAAAAACTAGTAGACTGTAGTTCATTCTTCCACACAAGCTGAGGATTTGCTGACAACAGATCGGAGCGTCTCTCTCTCACCTTAAACATCTTCAACAGCGTCTCCTTGCTGATCTCAAGCCTCTCAAACGGCTGTTTTTCCTTCACCACAGACTTACACAAAGTCTCCAGGTCCCCAAACTCAGTGCTGGACACTCCCCTGGAAACAGGAAACACACTCAGTTCAATACAAGGTGAAGGAATAGACTAGAATCATGTCTAATAACTGATAGTGATAATACACGCTCACTTCTGTCCATCCAGGAACATGTCGTAGTAGAAACCATTCTCAATGGGGGGTCCATAACACAAACAACCTCCATAAAAGCGCTCCATCGCCTCCCCCAGGATGTGAGCACTGGAGTGCCAATACACCTACGACACAAGTAGCAGACGTAAGCAAATATATGGGGTAGGACTGTACATTATGGATGAGAAAACTCATTTTACTCACAGCCTGAGCGTCTTCATTGTCAAACCGCAAGATCTCAAGAGAGCAGTCCTGTTCGAGCGGTCTGTCCAGGTCCCAGAGTTCTCCATTGACCCGAGAAATCACAGCGTTGTCGGCCAGACCCTGGCTGAGAGATCGAGTGCAAAGAAAGTTTCCTCAGAAAAGCTGCATTCACATTCAAGACAGTGACACCTATTCTTAAAATGAACCAGGAAAAAGTAACTTCTCTCTGTTTAAGGAGGTGGGAATTTATATTGATCACATCGGCAGCTGTTAATTGACGATACGATGGTGTTCTGACCTGATATCACAGGCCAGCTGGTACGGTGTGGTGAGCCAAGCCTTGCCGTCCACCTTACGCCCGTCTGGCAGCTCCACGGTGATGGGCTTGCTGTCTCGGGCTTTCTTTGCCAGCAGGGCGTCGCTCTCCTTCTTCAGCTCCTCGTAGAGGCTGAGGCGCTCTGGGATGTATCCGGGCCACGGGTTCAACTGGAGCGGAGAATCGGGAGAGAAAAAACTAAGTCAAGAAGCTATGTGAGAGGAAGTGGGGATTTGATTTGCTGTTAGAGACCAGCTGAAATGTTTTGAGAGTCCCTGTGTTGGTACGATGGGTGAACAGGTGGCGCAGGATAACTTTAGTAATACCCACCTCTTTCGAGCCTCCACCTCCTCCTCCTCCTCCTCCTCCTCCTTTATCCTGCTTCTTCTCCTTCTTGTTGTTCTTGTCGACTGGTTTGGCAACAGGAGTGACCACCTGTCCACAAACACAGACAGGTGTGAGTATCTTTAATACAACAATAATCCCTTATTATTATTTCATTCTGGGTCACATTATAATCCCATTATGAGTCACGTTCAGTATGAGGAGTATGACTGTGGTGGCTATTTCTGGAGAAGGGGTGGTGCAGCTTGTCCTTTGGTTTCACTGGACAGAGGCCCGTTACTCTTCTCCTCCTCACCCCCTCATTATGTTACAAATGGCGCCATTTAAAACTGGTTTAAACACTCCTCAGTCTTTAAAACTACCTCATTGTTTGCCCGCTGCACTTTCGCGCTGTTCTTCTCCGGAGCTCTGCCACACTTCACTCCTTGCTGTTTCTTCCCCTGCGCCTCCTCCAGCTCCAGCTCCGCCTGCAGACCCCGCCGGAGGTGCAGCAGCCGGTACCTGAGCTTCTCGTTCTCGGTCCGCAGGCACTCCACCTCCGGGGACAGCTCCCCGACAACGGCGGCATCCAACCCTCGACATAATCCATCGCGGAGGGTGGATATTTCCTTGCTCAGGAGGCGAATTTGCTGCTCCTGGGCGGTCAAACGTGCAGCCAGGCACTCCGCCATCTTTAAAAGACCACCATAGCCACAATGACAGCTTACTTCCGGCGGAGGGATTTTGGGAGCAAAACCGCTGCCCAATTAAAACAACATAAATACGAAAAATATGGGTTTTATAAACATACAGTGGATACCCGTATATATATTTATTGACTGTATTGTGATTTTCAAAATCAGAGCAAAGCAAATTCCTTGTTTAAATTAGATTGAAATATATTTGTGCGTACTATTTTTTATTTTGGAAGCGTCGCTTCCCATTTCCTGTAGAACGCTGCAGTACCGGCGGACCGTCGCTAGGTGGCAGTCACATATTTTCCGATAGCTTGTGAGCAGCTGAGCACTGCAGTGCAGCGTGAGACCGAAAGCTGTCATGTAAACATTGACTTCAGCTGGTGTGGATTTATTAGCCTGCAGGTAAGTGTCAACTACTTTTATATGTATTTTAAAAACTTCCGAATAAACGCGGACAGGTCTAACTACTTCCATTTTATCTTTACAAAGCGGTTGACAACAAACGATGTAGCTCTACGTGCTAACATTAGCTAGCTATGACTTGTAGCTAGCTGCCAAACTGATGTACAGTAGATTCAGTAAAGTAAAAACTGGATGTTTACAGCTTTCTGTCTTATCAAGTAGACAAGTTAATGTCAGAATAAAACGTTTAAGCAGCTTTACTTCAATTCGGCGCGATACATGAAGCGATAGCACAATTTAAAACTTTGAATTAAACAGAAAAAGAGGCGAAAAACATGCTGCAATAAACTAGATAGATGATTGACAATACAGTAGTTAAATGGTACACGTGTATTATTGGCTGTTTAAAGTGCACTGTAGATAGGCTGACGTTTAACTAGAAGGTGCCTTTGTAATAAAGCAAGACAAGGAAGACAACTATTCTGCAGCTGCCCTTGTAGAATAGGTGAAAATCAGGCTGCTCCTGTGTTATTAACAGCATATTGATCTGTAATTCCAGCCCAGACTTACAGGGGATATTTGATGTTGCTGTCGTCAACATGGCTTCAACCTCCAGCTTTGCTCCACCAAAACTGTCTAACTTCATCCTCACAGAGAGACTGGGCAGTGGCACCTACGCTACAGTCTACAAAGCCTACAGAAAGGTGAGGTTGTGGTGGAGTCAAGGGGAAACATCAGAGAAGTCTCAAAATGTCTCATATTGTTATTGCAAGTTCAGTCTGCTTTTTGTTCAAACTGAAAGTGAAAGCTGAAGTTTAGTTTATGACTGTGACGTTGCAGGGCGACAGCAGAGAGGTGGTGGCAGTGAAGGTGGTTGCGAAAAAGACTCTAAACAAGGCATCTACAGAAAACCTGCTCACGGAGATTGAAATGCTCAAGACGATGCGTCACCCTCATATAGTCCAGCTAAAAGACTTCCAGGTAAGCTTATTTATAGCTTTTAAATTTGTGGGAGTGAATTATTTTTTTTTTTTTTAAAAAAGCTTTCTCAGTCTTGCTTTTAATCTTTCCATGAGTGTCTGAATGCCTCTCTTTCATCAGTGGGATGCTGAGAATATTTATCTGATCCTGGAGTGGTGTTCCGGTGGAGATCTGTCCCGCTTCATTCGCAGTCGCAGGATTTTGCCTGAGGGGGTGGCCCGACGCTTCCTGCAACAGATAGGTCAGTCATTACGTTATATCACAGCATCTGCGGACAAGTTAGTTTTATTGATTTATTTTTTTTTTTTTTTCATCGAGGGACTTCCAACACTTTTTTTGAGCCAAGCAAACATGAACATTGTCTGGAAAAATTGAAAGACGTACACATTGTTATTTAAGGAAAGTGTCAAACTTAAAGACTGCAAGATGTGTGCTGAATTTGGTAATATTGTGTTTCTGTCATCTTTATCTCATTGTATGCGTGTCTGTACAAACAGCCTGCGCCCTCCTATTTCTTCACGAGAGAAACATCTCACACCTGGACTTGAAACCCCAGAATATTCTGCTCAGCGGCTCTGTCCTCAAACTAGCAGGTGATCACATGCCCACATCCAGTCAGTCAAACAATCAAGCAAACTCATATGAATTTTGCATGTGGGTGAGATCATTTCAGTAACAGACACCAGACATTTTCACATGTCATTTTTCTTGTTCTCTGTTCTGTTTGCACCAAAAAGTTGTGCTTGAACATGAAGATTTAACCTAACATTTTGTATTTTAAACATGTCAGTTGGTAGTACTGCACTGGAGTTTATGACAGTTTTAGGAGGATTGTCTCCACTGGAATCTCTCACAGTGTTGTTTACATTCTGATTTGCTCTCAGATTTTGGTTTCGCCCAGTACATGTCACCATGGGATGAGCAGAGTGTCCTGAGAGGTTCTCCTCTTTACATGGCTCCTGAGATGGTGTGCCGACGCCAGTATGACTCCCGGGTGGATCTCTGGTCGGTAGGAGTCATTCTTTACGGTGAGTACTTTGTTTTCACCTTGTCATCTTTATTGAGTCTACGCAAATTACACACTGTCTCAGACAAATTGCAATGCTGCTTCATTTTGTACTCAGGTGACCGAAATGTATTCAGAATCTGGTGTGTTGCTCTGTGTAGCATGATTCCCTCTTATTAATAATTTCTATAAATAAAATGACTTATCAGTTGACTGGACGTGGCACTCAGTAGGTCACAAACAAAACTGGCCCATTAATCATGAAACGACAGCCTGGTTTGCTCCCTTTCTAGTGGTGTAAAGTAATTCATAATGGAAAGAGCTCTTGTCACTGTCAGGCATGTCATTTGTAGATTGTCTGCAAATATTTTTACACTAAAGACAAATCTCTCTCGTGTCAATGAAAAGTTAAATGTAAGAGATATTGAAGGCAGATAAACTAAGATCATCCTCAACTACAGTAGAAGCGTTCGAGGCATGTATACCCTCACAGTAGGTGCATCACTTTTCATTGTAAATACTAATCGCTGTGAATAATCCTTTTAAACATTGTTTTGTGTGTGTATGTAGAGGCACTGTTTGGACGAGCACCATTTGCATCGAGGTCTTACGCTGAATTGGAGGAGAAGATCCGGAGTAACCAACCTATTGAGGTAAGCTCTGCAAAACAAAGGAGTTCCTCATTAGTGAATTGCCAGACTGAGACAGTTGGCAGGAAAATACGAAGGACTCACTGACTGCTCGCACTGTTGCTCTAAAATAGTGCTTCATTGTGCTACATGTTTGTCATGTGTGAAAGCACATTTTCAGGGTGCTCCCGATTTCATTACTGTATTATGAGTAGAGCAGCAGTCAGCAACCTTTACTATCAAGAGAGCCAACTTTCCCCGATTCTAAATTAGCCTGTCGAGATTATTTAAAGGCCTAAATGAGCATTCATTCATATTTTTTTTTCATCTATGCAGGCCTATTTAAGTCCTCCCTTTTTTGTGATAACGTACAAAATAAAAAGTGGCCTACTTTGATAATAAATAAAACATATAGAGGCTGGATAGAGTTAAGAACAGTAAAAGTAAAAAGAAGCACAAGACAGTTTCAATTAAATCTTGAATCTTGAAGGAAATCCTTCCTCTCTTTCAATAAACCCTCAGGATTCAGCATAAAACAGTTCAGGGTCGTTCAATTCAGTAACAAAATAACAACTTGATAGAACAGATACAATTTTGTGTGTGTGTAGGCTCCATATTTTTACTGTCAGAGAATGTAAGAGTCACTCTAGGCCTAATACAGTGATGACAAAAATATATATATACATTATTCATTTCCATGTAAAATGCCAAAGCCACAGGGAGCCACTGCAGAGGGACAAAAGAGCCACATGCAGCTCCAGAGCCACAGGTAGCTGAACCCCTGAGCTTTGAGAAATGGAAACCTGCTACATTAGTTCCTTTTTTTAGGAAAATGTCTGGATGCCACTGCAACAGAAGTCACTGCATAAAGTGCTATCAGTGATAGTGTCAGTAACAGTAACACTGAAGTACCACAACATGTCAGGGTCACATGTCATAGTCAAAAAAAAAGTAGAGTAAATTATCTAAATATACAAACACACATCAGTTTACCTGGGAATAAGAGAACGTAAGACTATTGAGTGAAGTCACCTCTGTTTACACGCTAGTTTACTGCTCAAGCTGATTAGAAGCCAAAATGTGAGAGTTAAAAACATTAAACTTCTTGTTAAATGTTTGTTCTACCCTGCAGTTGTCCCCTCCAGAAAGCAAAGTGTGTGTCACTTAGAGTCTCATTGATTATGTCCCTGTAACAATTTATAAAGAAAACACATCACTGCTGAATATTTATTTACTGTAGTTGGGATTTTTACCACTAAACCACTAGATGGCATGCTTCCACACTGCACCGCAGAGAACAGTGGAGAAATAATGACATAATGCTCGTCTCCAGTTTCTTTTCTAAACTGTAAAGGAACAATCTGGGAATCAATCTGGTAAATAGAGTTTTCAAATGTTTATGAACAGGCCAATAAGATCAATTCAGTTTTGACCAAACTGCTGATGTCTCATCTGTAATTCTCCTGTATGTGTAAAAGGATCCTAATAGATATGGTTTAAAATGCTGATTAGATTAGAGTTTTGTCTCGAGGTAAATTTGTTGTAATTAAACAATTACTGATCTTCGGCTCTTAAAAGTCATTGTTGTGTGTGTGTGTGTGTGTGTGTGTCTCTCTCTCTCTCTCTCTCTCTCTCTCTCTCTCTCACACTCACTCACACACACACACACACACAAAATGTTAATTACTACACAGTGACAATAAAGGGCAACAGTGCTTTTAATGATGGAGGGCATTCAGAACACTTGAATTCTTGTGTCAGACACCGGTCCTGAGCTCAATGGATTGCATTAGTCTGTGCTCCATTACCCGGGGATTCACATCGAGAGTTTTAAGGTCATCTTTTGATAAAAAGTAGTGATGTGAAACTGGAAGGTCTCTGGCAACAATCTGCTGTCCCTTTCCCTCGGATTGTCCTGTGGATCGAGTGTAACATAATAAGGTCGTGTTTTGTGCATCAGCTCCCTCCCGGGGCCAGGGTATCCAAGGACTGCAGGGACCTTCTGCTGCGGCTGCTGGAGAGAAATCCAGATGTCCGGATCACCTTTGCAGAGTTCTTCACCCACCCTTTTGTGGATTTGGAGCACATGCCGAGCGCAGAGAGCCTAGTGAGAGCGGTGAGAGAAGAAAGGGAAATATGCGCCTGTGTGTGTGTGTGTGTGTGTGTGTGTGTGTGTGTGTGTGTGTGTGTCTGTCTACCCTAGATGACCATGAATAATGCGTGTGTGATTGACTGAGCACATGTACACATGTGTTTGGTAGGTTTGCGCTCATGCCTGCCCCACATGTGCCTTCACGCATGACTCTGCACGCATGCATAAGCAACGGAGAGCTGCGGCAGTTTGCACTCAGTGATGCCAGCTCCCATTTCGTCTTCTTTCAGAAAAAGCTGGTCCTGCAGGCCGTTCAGAAGGACCAGGAAGGGGAGAGGTCTGCCGCTCTCTCCCTTTACTGCAGTGCCCTTGAGCACTTTGTCCCCGCTATTCACTGTAAGAGCAACAACCGCACTCATATCCTGTCTGTGGCTTAAGCCCCTCAACAATGCAGCTCGGCAAAGTAAACGCTCTTAATGTAAAACCAAAACTCCTCTTCTCTCCCTCCTCTGCAGTCGAGACGGACCGACAACGTAAAGATGCCCTCAGGCTGAAGGTAAGCCTTTACTTTCTATTTTCAATTGGTGTCTCTTTTTTCATTACACTCCAGTGACTTTCACTTGGAATGAATCCTCCTCTATGAATACCATATGGTGAGGATGGAGAGCATATGGCGTAGTTGACATGATTAAGTTGAGTCAATGTGAGAGGACTTCCCACAGGTCAGCCAGTATGTGTCCAGAGCCGAGGAGCTGAAAGCCTTGGTGGCCTCAGACAACAGACTGAGCTTTGAGGAGGCCCGGACCTCCAGGGATGTCCTCCGAGGTAAAGAACCCGGCTCGGTGCAGAGGCAGGGCCGCTGTATGTCAGCAGCAGCCTTCGCCTGGTGAGGTGGATGATTGGGGCAACTAAAAGTAAAGCGGTGTGTTGTCTTTTAACTTAGTTTTAATCAAATACATCAAACATTGAATAAGAGGGATCCAGTATTTTCCCCCATCTGGTTATTAATCTCGTAAATGCATCCATCTTCTCAAATCTACAGTTTTAGTCATGGAAAATTGCATGAAACCGCTGTTCATAAGAAAGTAAAGATGTTTTATTCTTTCTACTTCTTCTGTAATGATCCACATGAGCCAAACTTAATTTCCTTTCCCCCTCTGCCTCAGAGGTCGGCTACAGGCTCTGGGCCTCTGAAGCATTTTGTATTTTGCTCAAGGACACTTGCGCTCGATTACCCCGCAAATAAATATTATGAAAACTGAAGTATTTTGAGTCTACAATACCGAAGTCTACGGTTGCAGCAGGGAAAATGATGGTCGCAAAATGTTGCAAGTTTTCTCATCGAGTGCATTTTTTTTTTTTTGCATGTTTGGACTGTGAGACAGTAGTAAAATATTGATTTCTGTTTTCTTCCCACGCAAGAAATGTCTCGAGACCAACCGCGACTCCTGGCTGCGCTGCACCTGGCCTCCGCTGCCACTGCTAAGGTTAGAAGGCGTCACTGCTGGATGATGGCACGGCTAAAGAGATGGAAACAAAAGGAGGGTGAAACAGACGTCATACAACAGAGATGCACAAACTAGCGACACAAATAAAAAAAACGCATCTTTTTAAGATCACTGAAGAACCAGAAACATCTATTTTTTCTGTGTTGCTGGTCTGATAACGTGTCGGCGACTCAGACTTTATTTATATTTGTGTGTCTCTGCTGTGTAAACCCTAAAACAAGCAAAATAAGCAATAATAAATCTACAAATGTTGCTAACAAGAGTCGACCAAGAGTTGCGAGCTAACTCCCACACACTGTTTAACTTACAAAATGATATGTTTTTGCAATTCTTCGGTATTAGACCTTCATCAGGCAGCTTCATCTGTTTGCCCGATGAAGGATTAATACCAAAACATCGCAAAATAAATGTATTTTTGCAAGTTAAACAGTTTTGCTTGCAACTCTTGGAGCACTTGTCCCTCTCCTACGCTCCTGGCTCGTGAAATAGATGTGCTGAGAATTTTTCTGTTTTGAAAGCTAACAAGTGAAATAACTGAACTGTGCGAGTACCAGGGTGGCCCGAGTGGCTCTGCAGCCAGATATAAAGAACCAGTTGTTTTGCCTCATTTTCAATGTTCCGTTACAGGAGGAGAGTGGATTGGACGATCATGAGGCTCTGGATGCGTACCAGCAGTGCCTCGGAGAGCTTCTGTTGGCACTCGCAGGTAGATAAACTCTTTTCTTTCCAGCCAAATGGCTTTGCTCAATTATCCCGTGTTACCGCTGTTGGCAAGTGAGCCACTGGAGTCCAAGGTTTAAGTGCCTTGCTCAAGGACATCTGGCAGTGGTGGATGACTGAGGAAGAAATTTAAACCTTATTCTAGTCCCACATCAGACACTTTCTAATGCATTCACTTCAGCCTCGAGCGGCCGTGAGTGTTTACAGAATAAGAAAGTGTGTTCTGTTTTCTGCGGAATAAGAAAAAGTCATTCATGGAGGCAGACGGGCATAAAAGGCACACGAAGTGACCGAGAGAGCGGAGTCAATGAGCAGGCTGTGAGAGAAATTAATTCAAAGTCGAGGGAACAGCCAGAACCTGAGACGGGTCAAGAAGTGGCTGAACAAAGACAATGATTCTCAAGGGGAAGACTGGAAAAGTGACAAAAATGACTTGGACAGAGAGCAAAGACGTAGAGATGCTCAAAGTGAGACGTAACTGGAAACAGAAAAGAGAGATCGATATAAAAAAAAGACTCAAAGACACAAAAAGTCTGAAAGAGATGGAAAACAACTCGGAGAAAGTGATTCAGAAAGAGTTAAAGACGAACTGACAGAGACGGGAGTGAAGCAATAGACTTGGAGGGAGACGGGGACACTTAATAAGCGACAGACAGACAAACAGACGAAGGAACTACAGAAGAGACTCCAGCGACTCCCTCTGCGGCCTGGCGTCCATTAGGCCCGGCTCATGAGCTCATCTGGAAGATCGGCCTAATGGAAGAGGTGGGATAGAGTGATCCAGATGTGGCTTTGAGCCGCGATCAGACCCGGTGCCAGCACCCTGTGTGTGGTATGAGGGCCCGGGCCATCTGCTTCCCATTCAGACAGCACACTTCGCTTCTTTGTGTTGTTACGCGCTAGAATCAAATAAAAACTGTTATCTGCGTAATAAACAAGCGCTCCAATCATCCAGATATCGGAAAAAATCATCGAGTACAACAACACAGCTAACAGTATGTCGGGGCTTCTCATACACGCGTTAAGCAGAACTCCGGATCGATCGCGTACGATGTGCCGGTCCGACTAAACCCGCGGCATCCTAACCAGCCTCTCTCTGCAGTGTCAGGGAGCCACGTTGTGTGGCACAGCAGACACCACCAGAGGGTTTGTGGGGAGAAAACATTGGTTCTTTGTTGCACAGCCTCCAAACATGCCTTGCCACCAGAGAGCCGCCCTCCTCCTCCTCCTCCTCCTCCTCCTCTGTCACTCTCGCCTCCAGGACGACTCACTGTGAAAACACTGGCCTACATTAGAACCATTTCCACCCATGCGCCTCCAGTCTACATGCTAGCGAAATCCAATCTAGTCGTTGACCTCTTACCTCTAACCCTGTCCTCATTAATCTCTATCTCTTTTTTGTTTTTCTTCTCTTTCTTGTGAGCCAGCCGAGCCGCAGGGCCGCAGGAAAGAGCTGCTCCACAGCGAGGTGAGTGGGCGAGGAAGGGCTTCTGGTTGAGTGCTCACGGTAGGAACGACTATCTGTCACCTCAGCTGATCACCTAGCACAGTGGCACTCCATCACATGACCCACGAGCCTCTTTCCAGCACTCACATGCGTGTGTTTTTTAGTGGCGAAGGCCAAATAACGCAATCCATCACCTACAGTACTGTTACATACACATAAATCACTGTCTACTTTATAATTGGATACTTAAAGGGGCTATGATCTACTTTCTTTTCTATCAACAAGAGCTCACATGACCACTTGTATGGGAAAAGGGTGGTTTTATAGCATATTTCAGCTCATTGGTTTGGTTTTACAGTCAACAACTTTACTGGTTTTTGCTTTCACTGCTCTCATTAGCTTTGTTTTCAGCCGAAGCAGGCAGCGCTTTTTTTTTTTTAGCAAAATAGCTAAACAAACCAACTGTACATTACCCGTGTAGCAGCAAATGACAGACAGACAGAGTTAGCGACTTGTTGGTGAACATTTAGCAGCTATGTAGCCAGATATTTCTCTCGTGAGTCGGTAGAAACTCCCCAAAAAAGGGGTTAAAAGTACAGTGAATGTTGAAGTTAAAGTTAATGTTAAAGTGATGATCGCCTCTGGCCTCGATCGGTACGCTGGCGTTTTAAATAATTCTCCTTCCGTCTTTGTTCAAGCAAGATTCAAATGTCATTCGGTTGGTGTTTAATTTGAAGGATAAGATGAGATGGAAGTTTGTTAATCCTGAAGGAAACTGATGTGCCAGAGATTGCTGCAAAATTATACAGTATAATAGAAAAAACAAAACAAAAACAACCATTGGGTTCCCGAGTCAGGGTCGCAGACAGTAGAGAGTATTAAACATTAGTGAAACATAAGAAATATAAAGTGTTTGAGGAGGTGAATCTCTGTTTTCAACTTCTGTGATGTCAAACATGGCGCGCTACGACAAAAAGCAAAGGCAAACTCATCTACTGCCAATGGGAAGGGAGTCGATTGCTTGAACACATGTGGTTTGCACGTCAAAATGGCTTTTGAGTTCCAATCATTGAATTAAGTAAATGATAGCAATAATAATCAACTTTAATAAAAAAACGTTCTCTTGTCTTATTGCACTAATAAGACCTTTGTGGTCTACATACATGCGTTTGGACACCAGCCTGAACAAACCTACATCGACCCGACGTTTTGATGGTCTGCTAAATCCGCCGGCTCTTACTTCAGGAATCAACATCCTGAGTACTTTGCATCGATATTAAACTTCGACAAACATATGCAAAGAACGCGTGCACATCTATTATTAATTCTCCAAGCTCTTGTGTTTTTGTGTATTGTTAAGCCAGAAACCGAGCCGACGACAGACAACAGCATCTCACCAACAAACCCCAGAAAGGGGGGGGAAGGGGGTTTGAGAGGGCCTCATGGACCTCCCTATTTGAAGTTTTATGGGTGCTTGTCTTAAGTAAATTCAGATGCGGCTGTAATAATCTAACACAGCATTAGAGAGGCGGGGGCGGTGGATACGATCGAAAGCATGTGTGTATGTGAGAACCCAAAGAGCCAACACATGCTGCCATGACGGGCCTCCGTGTGCGTTCATATCTACTGTAGAGTTCTCTTTAAAAAAAACTGTAATTCGATCCCCCGACGTCTTGCTGGCTTTCATCTATCGGGTGTCGTTCATATCGTGTCACAACTTCTGAAATACGCGAGGCCACGCTGACCTGTGACCTGTGACCTGTGTTTCACTACCTGTGCCTTGAAAACTTCTGCAAGCGATCAATAAGTCCCATGAATCATCCTCACCCGGGCAGATTTCCTCATTTCCTTTATTGTACTTACTGATTAAAGGGGTTGGTGATGAAAGTGCTGTGGCTGCATGAGGTTGGGGTCAGGGCTGAATCCTGAAAAACCTGTGGTCAGAATGAGTATTTACTGCAACAGACTGATGTTTTTAAAGGGGAAATTATGAAGCCATCAGTTTAGGTCACCCATGATTACGACCCTCAGATGTTACTGCAGCGATTACCCACGAGGCCTCGCCGTGTGCTGGGACCCAGCGGTGATACAACTAGGTATGAGGTGCAGCCAAAAACCTTGACGATCACCAGAGGACCGATCACCACAGCAAAGAGCAGCCTCAAGCGCACGATGACAGCAGTCACTGCGAGCACATGTGCACCATATGAAATGTTTTCATAAAGTAACCGAAAGAGCGAGAAGCCGAGCCGATCGGTTTAATCTGATTTTAACGGGGAGTTTATGTCTCCACGCATCTTAAAGTCATTTTGTTTCCTGCTTGCAAAAAAAGAAAAAAAGACGCCGCAGTTTACAGTAAACAAGCGCAGCTCAGAAAACACATGTGGTTATTCAAAAGCTCCAAACAGAAAGAAAAGGGAACATTTGCATCATCTTCTGATTAAACGCCAGAAGCACTGAAAGTGATTTTTAATGATGATGCCTCGCTTGAAACTATTTTTTTTTTAATGCCATTATCTTTAGATCAGAAGTTAAGTACCTGGAGAAAACAAGCTTTTATGTCTTGAGATAATAAACCTGTTACGATGAGAAGACAAAAGGTTGTTTCCTCTTATTGCTAACAGTGTTTATCAGGGCAGCAGCGCTCTGCCAGCACGCACACATGGCGTCTTGACATTTGTAGCAACTGATTTAAACTGAATGTGTCAAATCAAGCAGTTGATATTATTGATTAACACATCAGACTTTATTTCAATCAATGTCTAACACAGCCGGAGAGTATGTTGTCTTTTTGTTACGGGTAAAATTCAGATCAGTCATTCAAGGAGAAGTCGTTTCAGATCTTTATCAGGTCATCATTCACAAATCGGCCTTTTGTTTTCTTTAGATGATTCTGTAAATGAACCTGATATCACGAGGAAACAAGATAACGAGACATTGTGAAAACGACAAACACAGCCGCTCTTGGTTGCACGTTATATTTATTTACTTCTTTAAAACAGTTTGACCTTTTTAAATTCCCACTAAAACCACTAATCTTTATTGGCACTTAACTTTCTTACGTGCTCTCAGGGACGATGCTAACATGCAAGTGTAACAACGACCGTGTTCATCCGTTAGTTTAATGTGCAGCTGATTGGGACTAATAACAAAAGTGAAGCTGAGGCTGATGTCATTAGTTTGGGATGTATTTAGTCAAATATGAGCTAATGATGGCGCTAAATGAAAAGTTAAGGGATCAAAGAAAGTCATTGCAATCCATCCAATAGGATCACTTCACAAAAACAATGTCGACCAGGCTAAGAAACATCAGCAGAAACAATCAATATATCGCCAAGACTACAATACATTTGTGTTCAAACTGAAATTTGTATTAACGTATCTCTCTCTCCAGATTAAGAGTCTCATGAGCAGAGCTGAATACATCAAGAAGAACATCAAGGTAAGCATGAAGTCCTTCTGCAGCTTCAATTATATATTTTATAATATATTTGATGTAAGTAAAGAGGTTGAGACTTCTGTTTTGACACTTCTGAATGATTGGAATGATGTTGTTCAGTGAAGATGCACCATCTAAACACCTTTCGTGTCCCTATATATTTGATGTTCATGTTGTGTTGTTTGTTTACTTGCTGCTCAGTGCTGCGTTACTTTATTTCTTCAGATGCAGGAGACTCAGAGGGACGCGTCTCTGGACCGAGAACCTCTTGCAGACTCTGTCAGAAGCTGTGAGTATCCTAGCTGGTGTTGCTGCAGCCTGACGAGTGACTTTATGGAGGTTTGTTACGGGGTTTAAGGCGAGAATGGCCGCCTAAAGATGTAATGAAATGAAAGGTTTTTTGTTTTTTTTCCACCAGTAAAATATGAGCCATTCTCTCGCTGCGCTGGCTCGCCCCCCCCCCAGGACTGTCTGGCTCTTTGATTTCATTTCAGTGGAGCCCCGGGCCGCTCTGTCCTCTGCCCTCTTGTAAAGCCTACCTTGTGAAAATGAGACTCGGTGCTAGCAAAGAGTCGCCCTCCTAACACACAAATACCAGAAATAACGAGAGCGCACACGCATGGACTTCTTCCCTTTCCCATACTCGCTTGTAACATATAACATTTAACAAACTGGAACTTATCTGTTTGAATACTATATAAGCAAACCTATAACTTGTATAGAAAAGGCGATTACATTTTAATATATATGAACATCCCAAGCTCTATTTTCTGGGCTGAGCTCCTGGATGGATAGCGGATACCTAAAGCCCGAGACAATATCCTGTCCTCAGCAAGAAATTCCAGGGGAATTATGAATATAAAAAAAAAACAACAACTAGGGGATGGGGGAAGGGCACCAGTGGCTCTGGAGGCCGCTCAAGTTACACGGAGAACGTGGCTTCATACTCTGCTGCTGTTATTTTAATAAAAACCACACCGCAGTCAGCCACACTAGCTGGCACCGATCCAACAGCAACTGAACGAGAGAGGGTCGCAGCTACGCCCAAACGTCCGTCTGCTGACCCGAGGCTACACCAAAACAAGCAGCGGAGTTTTGCTGAGAAGCATCGCACTGTAAACCACAGACAGTTGTCGCCCCCCCCAGACACTAAAACCCTCACAGACGTAGATTAACATCAGCTGCGTGATTGACAGGTTTGCCCGGGCGCAGCTAAAGAAGTGGACTTCTGCTCGTAAACATTCTGTTTTTTGAGGCTTGATTTTAACAGTGTGATCCGAGTTTGGTGAGCATTGTGGTCAGATTCTACTTTTCTCTGTTGCTGTTGGCAGCGAATGTTGTATATTTAACCTGAAGTATTCATCTGTAATGTTGTTTCAGGCAACAGCGTATAGTTACAGTGGACAGTTAGATCCAGTTTTAAGCCTCCCTGAACTGCTCGCAGGCTCATCAGGGCCACCCTGAAAATATCAAGTGTGTTTGAAGCGGCCAGTAAACATGTTCAGAGATTGTTAAATCTAGTGAGTAGACCTCCATGATTGACAAGCTGGATGCTAGTATATACATATTAGAAGGTTTAAAAGGAGCCAACACAACAACTTGTATTCATTATACTGATTATATACAGTTTTGAGAATGTTTAGATGAAGAGTTTGCTTTCATTTGGACTTTAAAGTGTCCAAAACAAATGTGTAAACTATTATTCTATGTAATCCTGAGGGCAGCAGCAGACAGGCCGTCTGCAAGGATGACTGATGGCGCTGCTCGGCTTTTATTATTTGAAATAAAGTACGAGATTAGCGTTGCAGTCTCGGGGAAAAAAAAAGCGAAACCTAACACGCATCAATCATGTCTGTTTTCTCAGCGTGCTGTTTGCAGTAAGCTCGACGGCCACCGTGGGAACTGGCCGCGAAGGGCATCAGACTGCCTGTCAGTGTTCGGGTCCGACACAGAGCCTTCACCTCACCGGGTTTCTGTTCGCGGGCCAAACCAAACCTGCATCGCACCTCACTCTAACCAACTCGGAGCGCTGTCCGGGTGGGATATTACAGCTGCCAGCCAAGTGTGGTCAATGTTCTGGTTGTTCCTGGAAGGCTGATGATTTGGCAGCCTGAGAACTTTGTGTTTATTCTTTCTGTGAAAAAAAAAAAAAAAAGGGAACATCGAAATACTGAAAGTGGCTCTTGAATTTTGGATTTGCACACGGGTGAATGTGAAAGTTAGCTCCCCGCTCCTTTACACCGCCTCGAATCCCTCCTCCTGACACGCCATTCATATGTAAATGCCGGACAGCTTGTATGACAATACCACACTGTCATGGTAAACGAGTTAAACTGAGACGGTTGCATGCGTTGTAGCAAAACATTCAGCGGCGTCTCAACAGCTAAGAACTGTGAAAACCTGACAATACATGTTAAATGGTAACTGTGACACGAAGAAGCATCGCATCAGTTTTGAACTGTAGTATTATATAAGTAAATTATATCGCGGCCTCTGCAAACATGCACATTCTCCCTCCGCCGCCTCCTTCCCACTGCCTTTACTGTGGGTCAACCACAGCCTCACCATGCTCTCTCCGCTGATGGAGCCCTCTCCACCACTATGAGGGGAAAACTGGAGAGGTGCGGCCTCTGCCTTATTTACACTAGACTCGCATTTTCTTAGGTTTGGCACTGGCGGTGTATCTGAGGGATACAGCGAGCTGTGGCGCTCAAGCAAAGCCTTCATAACTAGGCCTCTGTGAAACCGGAGAGAGCTTAATAGTCGGTGGCAGGCCGATAATCCTCGCTGTTGTAGGTCCGCGCAGACTGTTTTGATTTCAGACAGGTAAAACCGCTTGAATACTCCGAAAGGGAGCTTTACTGTGTGACCTGAAACAGGAGATAAAGGACGATGATCATCATATAAATGTGTATGCTGGCAAGATTTCCACAACTGCTGTGTTGTTTTATTTTTTATTTGAATGTTTATACAGCTGTGATTTTTATATTCTGTGTATTTATTAAATGAGAAATTCACTGGAAAATAAAATGCTGACTTCTGACGTCTGTGTCGTCTGGACGTTTTGTCAGCGGCACCACGCGAACGCTCTTCTACTCAGAAGAGAAAGATTTATGCGCCGCCGCTGCTCCTCGGCCGTCGGCGTCATCTGGAAGGCCGCTCTGCAGGAACAGCTGGCTCGCGTCCACAAAGGGGAGGAGAGAGGAAGCGTGCATGGGAAAATAAGGACATTGGATAATTACATGATTCATATAGAAGTCTGAAGAATGTAGACGCTGGATATGAAAAATTCCCAGAGCTCAAAAGTACACAGAGAAATGATTAAGAGTAAATTACCCTTCTTCTGTTGATTGTCTCTTCTGCCCTGCGTGATAGATTCCAGCTCCTCTTTATAATAAAAGCAGAGTTTCACTGCGGCCTCTTTGCACTCATTGCAGGTTTTTTCCAGACTGGAGAAAAGTAACCTGAAGTGTAAATTAAGCTTTTCAGAAAAAAGCTGAACCGTTTAAGAAAAGACGGAGGAACACTGGATTAGTGCCACCTGTGAAAACACTTGTGGTACTGGAGCTTTTCCAAGTCTGAGAAAATAACCTTGATGATGTCATAGACGGGGGGGAAATAATGCCTTGTTGCAGAAAAGTCTGCAATTAAATATGTAAAAAACCCAGTTCTGTACATGAACTGAGCAGAACTATGGTGCGGACGTTAGCAAATTCAACTGTGAAAACATTCATAAATGATTTTAAACAATCAACAGAATATGAAGAAATAACAATTTGGAGATGGCTACAGAACTTAGCATGCTAACCAGCCCCGATCTCACATTCCTGTTCTAGTGGTCACAAGTCTGGACCACAAAATGCACGGCTAACTGAGCTAACTGGCTAACAGCAGCTACAGTTAGCAGTTACTCTTGTGATATGCTAGTCCTCTGATTTGCCAACATTCAGAACAGAAAGTCTGTGTTTTTGGAGTTTGACAGATGATGTTAGCCTGGCAGTTGTCTACTGAAAGATGCATTATGGGAAATGTAGGAAATGGTGTTTTTGACCGAGAAGTTAAAAGTCAGGACATCTCAGCCTTAGATTTCTAATCTTTTCTTTTTCTTTTTTAAATCTGTTTCTCGTGATTCTCTCAGCTTCATGGAGGTGCAGTACTAAATCCATCTGGAGCAGCTCCTTAAAACAATGACTCAAAGGATGTTGAAATCTTTGGAAAGTCATCAGTGAACTTTGGGAGACGAGCTAGTTCTCTTAAACGCCGCGGAATACAGAGCGTGGCTGTAGTTGCTTCAGGTTTAACAAGTGGTTTTCAGATCCCACCAGGACTCACAGTAATGTTTGCTTTCTGCCCTACCAGCTGGTTAATCACAGTCACCTGGCACACCAGGTGTAAATCACTCCCAGACTGTATGGTTAGAACAGAGAGCTAGCGTGGCCCCCCGAGTCCTGGAGCAACAGGATGGAGAACCACCGGGTGCTGCGTCTGTGGCTGCGGAGGAGGAGGAGGAGGGGCTCTAATTGGCTTACGTAGCCCGTGGTGTTGGCTCGGCTTCATCGCTTTAATCATGACATGAGCGCGTCGCTGCCAGGAAAACTTTGGATGCAATTTTGACCCTTGTGTTCGCTTTGTTGCTTGTTTGCGGGAGTTGTGCCAATTTCTATTACCCCCTTAAAAAAAATCCAGAGAACATCTTTACAGTAATGCAACCCAGAGAGCAAGATTGTGAAATGGAAACCTTAAACCGCCACCCTCGTCCTCCAGGACACCCCCACCAGCACCACCAGTCTCCTTTCCCTAACCACAACCTACGGCATTGTGGCTTTAATTGGCCTCCATTTCGCTGCAGCTCCAACAACACTCCCGAGCTCCCGCTCTCTCTTCTTGGCTGTGTTGACACTGTTAATGGGACAGGAGTCGAGTCGCGTTGGCATCAACGTCACCCGTAAAGAGGGGTCTCTATGTTGTAGACCTTACGGGACCTGGGTGCCCTTGACTCCAGCGCGCCTCCCCCCCCCGCCGCACTGAAAACACAGAGCAGGTCGGCCATTCACTGTGGAGCGATGGTTATCATGAATGGAACATTGTACCTACGAGAGACAAGAGCCTCCTAAATCCCCGGGTCACTCCCACTTTGGAGCAGATGAAGACAGAGTGGGGGTCGGGGGTTTGTTTCAGAGAAATGTTGAATAAAGATAATTTAGAAAATGGGCTCCAGCATAGTGCTGCCTCTGTCTCCTCCTCCCCCCCTCCCCCGTTTCCCTGCACACACTCACTCAACTCCCCGCGGCCGCTCTGCTCATGTTTGTTTTGATTTTGCTCCCAGATTCGGGGCAGGGGGTTTAGAAGGGGACGGGGTGGTTATGTTGGAGGACTTAAAGATGCATGGCAGTGGATAAGACGGATCAGAGCAAAGACAGTCCGGCTAAATGAAAGGGAGTCATGCTACAGTGTGACTGCGGGCCACTCTGTGTCTCTATCTCCCTGGTGGGTTTTTTTTTTTATTTTTTATGACACAATAGGCAGTTGGTGAAGCTCCAGGATTCCTGTGGTTAACGAAAAAATCAGGAGAAGCTGTGCAGAAGATCTCTCCAGGCTGGGAGATGGTGAAATGTTCCCACCTGTAACTCTTAACAAACTTCTCATAACTCATCACATGTAGGTCTAACTTTGTCACGCGAGGCTGGGGACAAATACGGGTCATGGAAATATGTCACTATCATTTTTTTTTTCAGTTCAGTTCAGTCTTTTTTTCTTCTTGTGCTAGAAAAACATTCACTTTGTTCTTCTCCTCGTCTTTCCACTGCAGTTTTTTTGTACCTTTTTTGGACGTGACTGCAGCTACACTTACAGAGCAGGTGCACTCACACCTAAGGCTAAATGACTCTTTTACAGTTTGTTAATGACTTGTAAATACCAAAGTTAAGTGTGGAACAAGCCCCAAATGGTTCCCTGCTCTGAAACAGTCGGTTTACTACAGTTCTGGTCGTTAGCAGAGGATTGTGAATACACCGAGGAGTGTATAAATCCGCTCGGTCTGATCAGATGTCGTGTTTTTCATTGACTGTCTCTCTCTGACTTCGTCTTCTAGAAAACCACGGTGGTCTAATTGCAACTGCAGCCTGAAATTGTAAGCAGAATCCTCATTTGTCTTTTTTGCTCCTTTTGAGGATTTATTGCGCAACGACCAGACACTTAACATTCCTCTCCAGGTTTCAGTTACGCTGACCTAATCCCTTAAATATGAGACGCTGAGACTCAGACACGTACGGTGCTTACCTTGGAGTCTCTAACCAGACTTGTGAATGACATTTTCAGACTATAAACTCTACTTTTGGCTTTCGGATGCTGAATATAGCACCTCTTTAAAAAATCTAACATATGACGTACACCCACATCTTCTGGTCTTGTCCCGTCTCGCAGCAATATCGAGTTCACTTGTTTCTCGCTCTACTCAGGAAACTGACCCAAAGAACTGCGTATCAGACATAAATACATACTCAGAAGTCTCATGATAGCAAATAAGAAGCTTATAAAGAGCCTGAAACAGTGAAGATACCTAACCAGCAAGCCACTTTGTACCTGTCAGTAAATACAACCAACACTACTTTCTTTGGGCTCCAAGTCTGGGCAGAGTAAGCTAATAGGAGCGCTAGCTGCATGGCTAGGTGAGCTAAAAAGCTGATGTGAGCAACAGTTAGCAGCAGTTAGCGGTTACTCTGGAAACACGCTGATCTCCAGTTCTTACCTATAGCACCTTTTAAAGAACCTGTGTCGAACATATATAAAAGAGAGAAGAGCGTTACGTACCGTATTCACACGCCGGCCGTTTTCCTCGTCACTCCACGTGGGGAGGTTTGGATTAAAGCTGTTGGAAGTAAAGCTGCTGTGTTTCAGTTCGCAAGTCGTGTAAACGAAGGTAATCTGACACATCGTCGCCATTTTACAGCTTTCTGGTTGATCAGCAGCTGAAAGGATGATGAATAGTGAAAACATGGTATTTCAAGGTAAAATTACACATTTGGCTCATTAGCTGATGTTACGATTTGATTGGCCAACATCATGTGTTTCACTTCCAGGTTTGGACAAATGTCTCGCGAGATGTGTGTTGATATTTCTCAATTAATTTACGCCTTTCCTTATGGTTTCCTTATTGGTTGAATGCTAATCTTAGTCGTTGTCAAGTGGAAGCTAATCGGTGCTCAAACCTGTGTTTTTTCCTTGAAATATGGTTGGATTTCCTTCAGGATTTCACTATTCGTTGTCTTTACAGTTGCTAATCAATCATGATTGGTGGTGGTGGTGAAACAACAACAATTTTGAATAAGATCTATTATATAAAGTGATGTTCACTAAGTTATAGGACTGAAAACAAAGTATAAAGAAGGCAACACATAAATCTAATATTGGGAAGTGTTGCTGCGCTCAGATTAAACCAGCTTCAAAATGTAAACATTGAAAAATAAAACTCTTAAAATCGGTAACGATGCATTTGTAAATACAATGTGATTAAATGACGGGTATATGCAGGTCGACAACATGTCCTCAAATGACCTATACAGCCTATTTTGGGGTATTTTGGGTTGAGGACTGTGTGGCGAGCATAGCAGATTATAGACGGTACTTCTCAAGCACCACTGGAGCAAATGTATACATATATCATTAAACACATTCATGGGGTCATGAGAGTTCCCGAGAACCAAAAGACTTTGAGTTCATGCAGAAAAAAGGACTGAGACCGGAGGGATTTCATTTTCTCTCCAATGACGTGATTTCACATCGAGCTCGACGTGGCTTTTCGAGACACTTTCTTGATCCCATCGTTTTGTTTCTGAGGACAAATCACTTCAGTGCACAACTTTAAACTCATAAACATTTTTTATTATAAAACTCACCCTCCCACATTTTGAGACACTGCACTGAACTGTTTACTGCTGCGTTCCCGCGACATGAGACGAACAATCGAAAGACTAAGAAAAATCACGGCAGGCTTTTTGTGGGCAAAAATCTGAGCTACGTTCGCGTGTTCATATATTTGCATTAAATGCACGTGACGGTGGGCAGACGCTCGGCTTATCTTACTGCATATAAATGTAAAATATATACACATTCTTCATATTTCTAGCTTCATAATTTAACATTCATCGACATTTTCTTCAAGACTTCAAAACACACACAAAAAAAAGATTAGTTTTGACACAATTTCAAGTGGCGAAGACACAAAATGGCAGATTCATTACAGGAGACGAATACGAACAGAAACATTGTTTTTTTGTTTGTTTTTTTGCTTTTCCCTTTGTGATAAACCGCTTAATGTGGAGCAGTGGAAGAAGAAATGTGACAGGTGTGGACCTTTAACAGGCAACATGTATCCTGTTAGTAGCTACAGTGATGCTTTCTGCTGAAATACTCTCAAAAAAATACCATTTAAAAGCCTTTTAAGTACATTTTCTGAAGAGAGAGAACATTTATCTCTCGTCCGAGTTAGTTTGAGTTCCTCTTCGTGATCATCCTGCGTGTTAAAAGCGTCCTACATGCAGCCTACAATCTCAACACTGTGACACAAAATCACTAACGTACATTCACCCACGTTTAACCGCTCGCACCGGACGACTGTGCAGTTAAATTGTTTCCTGTTCACAAGTTGTTGCGACACTGTTTGTTGCTGCAGTCTTTAAAGGGGCATTATGTAAGAGCGCAGCTTTGTGTTGCGGAGTAATAAAGTTAGCATGCTAACGGTCCAAAGCTCCTGTGCTCGCTATGTAAGCGCCGACACTCTCCTGGTCGCCGAGCTACTAGTCAGAACCGCTACCTGCAATGCTAACTGAGCTAACTGACCCCCCTATCGCCTGGAGCTCCCAGTCTGGGCAGAGTGAGCTTAAACGGAGCGCTAGCTGCTAGGCTAGGTGAGCTAAATAGCTAGTGGCGGCTACAGTTAGCAGCAGTAATACGCAAAGGTGGCCAATTCTTACATATTGCACCTTTAATATCTGTACTATTACATGTTTTTTTTTTGCTGGATGGACTCGTGAGAACTTATTGCAACAACTTCCAGACACATCACGCAGTTTGTATATTATCTTACGTAACAAAGGCAAGCAGGTGAACGTGTCATCGTGGACAAACTCCAGGTTTGACCTTTTTTCACCAGCAACAGGCGGCGTTTCCTGCCTCGCTGCTTCCGTGTGAAAGCAGTAATAAAGACCGGGGGTCTTTTAAAGGCGTGAAAGGGGTCAGGCTGCAGAGGGGAGGAAGAAGAAGGGGTGGGAGAGGGGGGGGAGG
>OMLP01010266.1:5696-16033 GCA_900302685.1 Spondyliosoma cantharus | reverse complement strand
GTCGTGGAGAGTCGACCATGGTACCGTTGGATCCGCAGATGCCACATTAGTGGGGGTAGAGCTTGGTTTCATGTACCTACGACGTTCCTATCAAGACTTATTCAGGAATAACTCATCCTCACTATATCTGCCCATTCAATTCTTACCCCCATTATCCACTGGGGCAAGACAATTCGTGAACAGGAAGTTAGTATCTCCGGAACCGTACGTCGTGGAGAGTCGACCATGGTACCGTTGGATCCGCAGATGCCACATTAGTGGGGGTAGAGCTTGGTTTCATGTACCTACGACGTTCCTATCAAGACTTATTCAGGAAAAACTCATCCTCACTATATCTTGCCCATTCAATTCTTATGAGAAACACATTTGAGTTTATATCTTTTGAACCGTACGTCATGGAGAGTCGACCATGGTACCGTTGGATCCGCAGATGCCACATTATTGGGGGTAGAGCTTGGTTTCATGTACCTACGACGTTCCTATCAAGACTTATTCAGGAATAACTCATCCTCACTATATCTGGCACATTCAATTCTTACCCCCATTATCCACTGGGGCAAGACAATTCGTGAACAGGAAGTTAGTATCTCCGGAACCGTACGTCGTGGAGAGTCGACCATGGTACCGTTGGATCCGCAGATGCCATGTTGTTTAATAATGTGGCGGCAGTAGCTTAGTCTGTAGGGACTTTGGTTGGGAACCGGAGGGTCGCCGGTTCAAGTCCGGAAATTGGTCTGGTAGCTGGAGAGGTGCCAGTCCACTTCCTGAGCACTACCGAGGTACCCTTGAGCAAGGCACCGAACCCCAAAAACTGCTCTGGAGCGCTCTCTGTGGGCAGCCCCCTCACTCTGAGACCTCTCCATTAATGCATGTCACTAGGATCCTGTTTGTGCATGAGTGTGTATTTCGGCTTATGTGTGTGTTCATGTCCATTAAAACAGAGTGTAAACCAAATTTCCCCTTGTGGGATTAATAAAATATAAATTATTTATAATGACTAAACATGCCAGTAACATTAGTAGATAACCTCCATTACGTTAGCATAATTACCACAAAGTTAGTTCAAAGTTAGTACCATTGTTGGCTTAGTGGTAAAGTGGTATTATTAACGTAACGGAGGTTATCTACTCATGCTACTGGCATGTTCAATAATTTTAGGTGTGTTGTGTTATTTTCTTTCTCATTTATGTCATTATTAAACAGCATTTTTCAAATTGCAGGTCAGATACGTTGACTGAACTCCATGTTACCTCTTTAACTGGTCACTGTGCTAGCTACTGTTAGCTCTATCAGTTTGAAACACATTTTCCTTTATGCATTTACACATTCTTCAGGTCAGGTATTCCACCGCTGCGCCCCTCATGTGCCTCATGTTGACCCATTCAACATCCTGTTTCGTGTGAAGGCTCACCTTTAACTTGTTGGTTTTGGGGACCCCTCGTGATGAAATTCGACCACTGTGGCCAATCGCTCAAACACTGGATCCTCTTTGAAGGGCTTTGCTGGGTCGGAATAAATCTTTCAGTTCCAATAACGCGACTGACATGTTGTTTTCTCTGCCTGTTTTGGATTCAGTCCAACGGCTTTACATATTTTCACTCTTGTATGTGTGTACTACGATCTATTCCTGTTGTGTTTATGATATTACGAGCAGGGCATTAGAGACTGACTGTGGCATGGGATGTTTATACGCAGAACATTAGGGGGCTGTAGGGGAGGTCATGTGGTCACATCCTGTCTTCATATGTCAAAATGTTCTCCCATCATCCAACACCATCACGCTCTAATTAAATCTAACCCCATTTTTTATCAGCTGAACCTGACTTGATGATTTGTTCTCACTTGAGTATGTGCCAGGTGAATACAGTTTAAAGATGGAGGACACGGTGGGTAAACTGGAGTTATTTGTCGTTGAACAGTTCAAAAGATTTATTGGTGTGTGTTGATCCCACACGGCACACGAGGGAGCGTTTCTCTTCCTCTTGGCATGAGAAGTTTTGGTCATCAGTGGGAACTGACACAGTTTCTGACTACTGCCTATTGAGACGTAGTAGAACGTGGAAAATGGGTCATTAGCCGCGTGTAAACATGAACTTCCTGGCAGTATTTTAAGATAAACTGAGAGCGCTGGTTGTGTGCTGTGATTAGAACAGTGAATTCACCCTAAATCCACCTTTTTAGAGTAAATAAATCACTTTATTACTCTGTTGTCTCACAGAAACAAAGACTGACATTGAGGAAAAATCCTATTTTAGGATCGCAATTTAGCTCTTACAGAATTAAAGACTTAAGACAAAATAACTGCCACTAACTGAGGTTGGAGAAGCTAACACTCACGTTAAAAACTAACATTGGAATTAGCCTGTTAGAGAAGACACTTGTGTAAGATAATCATGTTAGTGGTAAATTCACAGCACTACCATTCATTCATCTGTACCGAAGCCTCCTTAAGCTCACGTTAAGCTACAGTTCAAACCCATCTGAACCACAGTGACGTGAAAAGAAGCTTTGAGGTCGGCTCGATCCATCAGGACTTTTACGTTTTGTAACAGTGGCTTTCTCTCAGACATGTTTTCTCCCGGCTGTGAAAACACATTTAGGACAGTAAAGCCTTCAGGAAATAGAATCTTATGGAAATCTCCTTCAATAAAGAGAGATGAGCGAGAAACTCTCACTTTGAAGTGAAACCGACTCAACCCTCCTGTCCACAGGACGATGTTTTGCATATCGTTAAAGCCGTTTAGATTATCTTTGTAGTTTTTGCATCTTTGTAGTCGATTTCTGGTTTCTCTTTGAAGTTGTTTTGTATCTGTAATTGTTTTGTTTCTCTTAGTTTTGTATCAGTGGTTGTTCTACGTCTCTTTGTGGAGGTTTTGTGTACATCTGCAGTCATTTAACGTCACTTTGTTGAGTTTCTGCATCAATCTATAATTGTATAAATTCGCTGTCTTTGTATTTTGGGGCCTCTGTAGTTGGATGTCTCTTTGTAGTTGTTTTAGGTCTTTGGGCTGCTGTTTGTCTCTTTGTAGTCGTGACTCTCTTGTAGTAGTTTTGCGTCTTTATCTTTTGGGGTCTGTTTGTTGTCACTGTGCGTCTCTTAGCAGTCTCTTTATAGTTGCTTTAGGTTTCTGTCTTTTGGGGTTTTCTTGTAGTCACTGTATGTCTCTTTATAGTTCTTTTCTGTCTGTCTTTTTTGGTGGCTTTATAGTCTGTGTGTGTCTCTTTCAGTGACATGCTCCAAAGCTTTCTGCCACAGCTGACCCACACTGACACTCCACTGGACAGATATTATACTAGACACGAGCACACTATGTAACTTAACAGTAAAAAAATGTCTCCATGAAATCCATACTTTAGATTTATGACTCTACAACAACAACAACATGTTCACACTTCACACTTCACACTTCAAACAGAGACCCTCCAGTGCTCTGGGCCTCTCAGTGATCCATCAAACTCACATATTTCATCTTCAGAGGTCAACAAATGCTAAGGTGTGTTTGGACAGAAGTCCAGCTGGAGTAGAAAAACTTTAACAGTGTAAAGCCACATTTTGATGAAAAATAAATAATCACCAGCTGCCTTTTGGATGTTTGTGTTGAGATTTTATATCATGTCCTTTTTACCTCCCGGGCTCCTCCGACTCTGAACGTCTCCTCATTCCTCAGACACAGAAGAACATCTGGTGGCCCCGAGGTGCAAAACACAATGGAGGATGATAATTCTTACAGAAAAGATGTAACTGTAATCGTTCAGAGCGACAGCATACAGAACAGCACAACATTAACAGAACAAATAAACAAAAGGCTCTCTCGTTTTCTGTGGCACTGCCTGGTTCTTTGCACATCAGGGCCAGTGAACATCGATCACAGATGAAGTGCTGTAGCTGCTTTTAGTGAGTTGGAGAGTTCACGGCTAACGAAGCTACAGAGAGCGATAAAGCAGGCAGAGGTTTAACTCCTTGCTCAGTCTGATCTAATTGAGTCGATGGAGCTGTCTGTCTGCATACAGGAGATGCCTTCGGCTTTTCAGCAGCTTATTTTAAAAGGCTGTGAACCCCAGAAAGAGCACACAAGCTATGCAGGCTATACATTGTGTATCTTTGAGGTTGTGTGCAGATGATAAATTGCTTTAATTGGAGCATTTAGATATCGAGCCTGCGGCAAATTGGTTCCAGACAAATAAGATAATATACCACCCACTCATTACTGGCCTTGAACCTCTGTGCTGCCTGTGTTTGTGCGAGGCAGGATGCTCTCGCTCAGGGCCGATCTGTCCCGCTGCAGTAAAGCTCTTAAAGCCCACGTTTGTTTGTGCAGCGACGATGATGAATAACACAAAATAGTCTGCGCTGCACTCGGATACACAAAGTACTAAATATGATCGATTTCCCAAAGAGGTCAACAAGAAAAAAATTAGTTTACTTTTGACTCATCAATTTGAAGATTTTCCCTTTAATGTCAGTTAAAGGGATAGTTCTTAAAATAAACACTATGAAGTTACTTAGCTTAGCTTATCACAGCGACTGGAAACAAGGGGAAACGGCTACTGACAGGATCCTTGCCATGCTACCAAATAATTATTTAGTCATTTTAAAGCTTTTAAATTATAAAGCAGCATTACAGGAAATGTAACTAAACACGACTCTTGAAACAGCAGATGTTCGAAAGAACAAACGGGATGAGAAAAAAACTAAAGAGATTCAGCTAGAAGACATAAAAGTACTGAACACATCGACTTTTAGAGACTTTTAGATTTCCTGGACATGAATTGAGTATCGGTTTGAGGGGGAGACGGATCTTTATTACGGATCGGCTGCCGTCATGAGACGTCGCAGCTTGGCCTTTCTCCGGACCAGATCCATCGCTGGCACCACTCAGTCCAACTCAGCGCATTAAAACTGATGATGGTGAACACAGAGAAGCATTTAGCAGCTAAAGAGCCATTTATTTGGAGGTGGAGACCAAACATAGAGCTAAAAGAGAAGAGAATACCAAACTCACATATTAAACACATGACTATATCTGTCATGATGACGTGTTCACAACTTGTTTCTACTTTCCCCCGAACTGCGCACACGAAAATTCATCCACTGGAGGTTTGAAACCAAAAATAAAACCTTATGGAAACATCCTAAAGACTGCAGTGTCTTTCTAGGAAATTATAATGGCTCCCTGAGGGAACAATAAATTAAAGCGCTACCATGACTTGTGTTTCCAGCCTGAAAAAACAACTTTTACTACGTTCCTTTATCACCGGGGGAACTTCTATCCTTCTGTCTCTCCCTCCTGTTTGAACTTTATGTGAGTTCTTTGCTGTCAGTATCTCCGTGAACAGAGTCGTAATTTACAGCTAAAGTGACTAAAGACACACACACACACACACACACACACACACACACTGGCCTCTCCTGGCTCCAGTCCAAAGGCTCTGATAGTGATTAAGCGTTTAATGTCCGCTCCAGAGGAACTGCGGGATTTCTGTGACGGATCAGCACAAATTCTCATAACCCCCGTCACTCGCGCTCCCAGATTACCTGATCTGACGTGATCTGTGTTTTGATCCCCGTTTTATTACAAGCGCTCTGGTGTCTGCAGACGGACGGCAGCAGCCCCGGGGCGAGTTTTTGTTGTAAAACCATCTCTGCTGCACGCCAACGAGGCCCAGGGATGGTACAGCCTGAGATACTTCACCTGCAGCAGCAACAACCGTGAGAGCTGAAACTGAACAGTTACCAACGTGAGAGTTAACTGACTGTCATTAAAGAAAATGATGGCCATTATAGGAAATACACTTTTTGTCCTCTGGTGAAGAGTTAAAAGGAGAAGATGGAAACCATTCTCATGTCTGTAGGGTAATATTATTGTTTATGATTAACTTAGCTTAGCACAAAGATTGGAAACAGGGGGAAACAGCTAGCCTCTTCAAAAGCCTAATGACAGATTTATACATAGTCACATCTAAGGTTAGCTAATGTTAGCATAACACTTCCTAACTCACTAGCGAAATTGTAACGGTTAGCTAGCGTTACATCTAGAAGAGTTAGCCTACTGCCAGATCTAATTATAGTCAGATCACCAACGCCAGCCTAACAGGACCAGTACCACCATGTTTCTTGTCAAGCTTGTCCGACCTAGCAACAGTAACTAAGGGAGGCGGGACTATAGATCAGTATTAATCTACTTGATTGTTTGATCTAAACATTGCGTTCATGGTGTCTGTTATGTAATCGTGTCATTATCATGATCACCGCGCCGTCACAGCGAGTTTATAATGTGTAATTATCTTTCTCTATCTGCTGCTGCTTCCTTTCTCATCCTCGTCCTTCATCAGTCACCTCCATCGTACTCAATCAGCTTCATCATGACTCTGCGTTAATGGCCCTAAAACCTACAGAACATGTTCATCCGTTAAGATAACGATCTGTTTACAGCCCTGACATGTATATTACTGCAGCGCTAATGAGTCATTTATGGAGGCGACTTCATTTGGCGGCTCAGACTTGAAGGCTGCGAACAACAAATCAAACAAATCCCATGAAAATACTCAAAAACAACAATGGAAGTATACACTAAGTAGTGTTTGTATAACAGCCTGATATATCTTCTTCCTCTGAGCCGCAGAGCTTCATTAATATTAAAAACACATCAGTAAGCCAGACTGTAGTTTCTTCGATAATGCTTTATATTGAGGTCATGTTCGGTTCACTATGTTGACACCACAGTTTGAGACAGGCTTGTAATAAATCACAGACGGCGTAAGGAGTTGACGAAATACATTTACTGTACCAGGAGAGAGGACTTGTGTTAGTTAATAGAAAATAAAGCCCTTATAAGGTGTTTAATGACGTATTTATTGACCCTTAGGCTTTGATCTCCCTTTCGGTCTAGTAGATGCAAAAAAGTTAACCATTACCAAGTGCAACAGTAAAGAATGACATCATAGGTAAGTTAGTTAAATAAGTCACGTGTTCAGCTGGTCCTCATCAAAACAACCGTTCAGGTCGACTATGAAAACAACTTATTACAACCCACATTGCTGTCTGTTGTTAGCTGTCGTCCTCTAGTGGTCAAAGTCGTTATTACAACAGTGTATGAAGGAGGTCAGGGCTCATTTCCTGCTGCTGCACCTTCATGTTAAAAGCATTCAGCTGGTGAAAAGTTGACTTTTATTTTGAATTAGTCCAGTCAGAAAATGCTGTTAGAAAGTCTGTTTATAAAGCTTCTTATAAGTGTTTTTATTATTAGAGTCACTTCAGGTTAATAACATCCCCTCTGGGTGTCAGGGAGCTAAACCTTCCTCCAGTGAAGGATGAAAACAAGGAAAGTGGATTCACAGAAGTATACATTTAGCTAGCTGTCTTAAGTTCAAAAAAGTCATATTGTTTGAAGTTTCATTCATTCCTCAAAGCCGTATTTAATCTTCGTGATTCCGTCTCAGTTTCAGGGAACCTAAAAAAGGACGTCACCAAACTGCGTTCCAGACTGTGCCGACAAAACCCAATATATAGACATTGTACGACTTCTGATGAAGAAACGCCTCCAGGAAAATGAAAGGACAAACTTCAGAGAGGAAGTTAAAGGCTGTAGTAACACTGTGAACAGGACGAACAACATGTCAATAATAAGTTAAAAGTTAAGTCGTCGGGTACCAAGATCCACTTCAAAGAGCCAACTGAACCTCGAAGTAAAAACAGGCTTTCTTTTGCTCAATAAAACTATTTTTGACCTCTAAAAGTGATCTGTGGGATGAATGAATCACTGTGACCCTGAAGAAGGTTCTGTTTTTGTCTGTGTCTGTTTGTTGGTTGGTTCTGGATGGATCGTGAACTTCTGGTGTCAATCTTGATAAAGAGACAGGTGCAGCAATTTTCTTTCTCACTTTCTCTTATCAAGGTCTTGGCAGAGGTGATACTGATTCACCCTTCTAGTTTGACTTGTTTCTTTCCCTGAACATCTTCGTGGCAAATACCTTGAATTTTACAACATCATACTTGTGTTTGCAGTTACACAACTACAGATCTCCACCTGCACATATAATGTTTCCACACATTCCTCCGGCCAATCTCGCTGTCAGATTCATCCATAATGGGGGATAAGTGGGAGGAAAGGACAGAAAAATAAAAACAGCTGCGATTAATTCCTTTTCCTTCATATTACAGATGAAACAGAACTGGTGCTGTAAACACATTCCTCCACATTAACAACACGCTGCGCTTCTGTAGTAAAAACTGTGTCTGGTTCAGATTAAGAACGTAAAACAAAGAGAAAGACAAATCACTGGAGGAGATTTACGCTGTTTCTTTTAATGATTTCCTGGAGGAAACACGAGCACGGAGAGAAAACACTTTGTTGTTATTCAACATAATCAGTTGTTCTTATTTAGGACGACGGCGGAGGAGATTTAGTCGTGGCATGAAGGCTCACAAGACATTAGCAAAACTAGCAACGAGCTAGTGTGTCATAAGGCATAAACGGTGGCAAAGAAACGATTATAACGTGTAAATTAACATGTGGACAATTCAAAAGGTGATTATGACGGTTAATGATCACACACAGGTGTGTCCGTCACACACACACCTCAGCTGAAGCAATTAACCACAAGGATGGATGTGACTTCTCACCAATTAAAGGAATAATGACATCAACCTCATTGAAAGGGATCTAATATGAGACTAATACAAATTAAAATAAACTGATACAAAGACGTCTGAGCTGTATTATATTAGATATATATTTTTTAGAGGAGAAAACATGTTTAGGGGGAATTAGAAGGTTTATTTTACACCATAATATCAAAATAAGATATCAGAGTCAGAGTGTTTGTATAAAAGTATCCGTCAGGTGAAAGCTCTCCCTCGTCACCACAAGGTGGAGACAAACAGCCATGAATGCTTGAGCCCACTTTGTTTAACCTTCAGTGAGGATTGATGTTGTGTGTAATGCACACTGTGAGATATATTACAGCTGAACCGCTCCGTCATTGTGACTCAACTTCATCATTCAGCAAATGAAAATGGTCTCCTGTGACAGATGCATGACATAATTACATTGTTAATAATGATGCATTAAAGTGGAAGCAGCATTTAACTGTTGGAGCTGCTCAAGGTGGAGACCTGCAGGTGTCAGGCACCTCCAACGGGTCATCAGATAAATATGAGGGGTTATTTAATAATTGAAGGGAGATTATGTCTATTATAATGTACAAAATTATATTAATTTTTTTTGTTAAAAAATTTGAGTTCTTCTTTGAGCCTCAATCGTGAGAAGTTTAGAGGGTAAATGTGTTTTTTTGGTGGAAAATGCTAACGACTAATACATCAACATAAAGTGCAATAGAGCACCAAGTCACTGCTTTTTATAAGAGGTCACGAGTTAACAAAGTTAGCAACAACTCATCGTTAGTATTTCTGCTTTATGATTTACAGAAAGAGTGAAAACAGTACAGGCAGAGTCAAGAGAGAGCACAGGATGCTTATTAAGTGGTTGAAATAGCTACAAGAAATGGACTAGTATTTAGCTAAAAGTAATGGTTGAATGTCTAAAGAGTTAGCTAAAAGCAAAAGCAATAAAATGATTATAAACGTTAACTACTCCTTCAGTATACAGGTTGGGACCAAACCACAGGATGGATTTTTATAATGTTTGTATGTGTTTACAGATGCTTATGTATGTAACTCTGTTACTGTGATGATACATGACAGTTAAATATTGAATCTGTCTATAATAACCAGATCCTGACGTGTAAATGTGACGTCTGTGGGAATAAAAAGCACCACCGGTTACATGTAACTGGTTTAGATCAATCATCTTTTTAAATACAGTGATTTCTGATAAGTACTAATAACAATCATGGATATGCATGCATATCAATAAAGTATTTCTGATTCTGATTCATATATTATGAAGTCAGTTGTCCATATTTAAAGTTAAATTAAATTAAACAAGTTGACATCATGGTAGACAGACGTCACATTTACATGTCAGGATCTGCTTGTTATAGACAGATTCAATATTTAACTGTCATGTATCATCACAATAACAGAGTTAATACACAGCTGTAAACACTCATAAAAACATTATAAAACACATCCTGTGGTTTGGTGCCGACCTGTATACTGAACATATAAGGAGTAGTTAACGTTTATAATCATCAGAGAACGTTACAGACGTTGTTTTTAGTTCCTCTCTGTTTCCTGAATATATCCGTACGTGTGTGAATGTGTAAATGAGACATCAACTTATAGCACTTTGCATAAGGAGCTATATAAAGTTCACTACATTCACTTGTATCAGTTCACGGGCAGTGTTGGGGAAGTTACTTTTAAAAAATGTGTA
>OMLP01010262.1:199-11861 GCA_900302685.1 Spondyliosoma cantharus | reverse complement strand
AGTTCTGAGGCTATCTCCTCGCAAAGATTGGATTGATCAGACGTCATTATTCTCTCAAAATGCTGAAACAAAATGGGTAAAAACAAGAAAAAGGAAAAGTTACTTTCATTCCCTTTGAAGGAACATAACAAAGTTTCAGATATTGTGCCACAGATAGTGTATTTTTCTTTTTGCCACCATCTACTGGTTTCTACTCTGTTTACAATTTGATTACACAAAACATGTTAAAACACTGCTTTAGGTTTTTACATATCATGTGTTTATATCATATTCCACATTTCAACGGATTGTCTGAGGTCTTTTCACAATCAAATTTCCTCTAGGAATTAATGTCCATAAGTTGTTAATTTTAGCTGCACTTTGGTTCACTGTAACTGGACATACAGATTACTTCTCTGATCTCACATTGGAGTGAGAAGAAACAATATGTGGCCCCTGTAAAGACTCAACAGATCTTCATATTGTTCATTCCTCTCTTCCAGGAGAACTGGAGATCAGAAATGCTGCTACATTAAATAGAACTGAAGGAGTGACTTACCTGTATCACAGTGGTTAATAAAAGTTCACCTCTCAGATGTATCTGTGAACTTGGTGGTAGTTGAGAACTCCTGTATACCTGCTCCATGTGACATCAGTTTTAGAACAGCTTTGAATCAATTCATACACTATTTTAATCCCAACACAGACACACACAGTACAAGAAGAATAATAATACAGAAGAAGAATAATAGAGAAATTCCAGAAGAACAATAGCGTGAATGCCTTTAGCATACACATGCAGTATTAGAAACTTGTTTACAGATTTAAAACCTGCTCTTTTCATCGTTAAAATCTGGAGGTGACCTGTTTCTTTCAGTGACATGACATAATCAAATGTAAAGGCAGCTTTACATGAAGCCAAACATCTTCTTTTTAATGCCCTTTTGAAAGATTGTTCAAACTTAGTGACCTTTCGTAGATGATGAGGTTTCTGTTACACAAATGCAATAAACTTCCCATTTTGTTTATCTCTATTTCTTTTCTTTTGTGTTCAGCTGTACTAAATAAATTATATGATCATTTTCCTTTTTTTTTTCAAGTTTTTTTTTTTTACACCTTCTTGTTTCAGGTGTAAAAACGACTCACATTAGGGAGAAAGCGTTGACAACACTCCCATCCTCATGATCAAGAGGGTGCTTTTAGTCAGTTAGAACAAGGTGATGAAAACAAATGTATGTTAATGGAGCGCACTCGCATTTCTCACTCGACAAACCTCTGCCTGTGTTCTTGTTTGTCGGCTAGAAGCTAGAAGTGACCTATTTCTGTCACTCAAATGAGCCAACATAGGCGACTAATGCTCTGTAGACAGAAAAACACCATCAGTCTGCCCTGACCCCTGAATGTGCTGACATTAAAATAACCCAATTAACACCTGGAACTAAAACTTTTCTTCAGTTGAGTGGTAGAGTGATATTTTTGTTTATTATCTTGCTCTTGTTGGTTCACATGTCCTTGGAACATTAACATTAGTTTTATCAATCTGATACAGTGATCTTCTTGCACAACAGCTTCTGTAAGTTAGACAGACAATTAGATGATGAAGATATACAAGACAAAATGTACTGTATGCATTTCTAGCCTTTTATGACGAGTTTCATTTGACAACATTGAGTGGATAAAATGGCACAGGAAATGTGGAATGCTTTTTATTATTTTTTTAGCCATCAAATTGTGCACATGCATAAGCCTAAATTTCCACTCTCAAAATTATCCATGATGGCACAGATATTCAGGCCTCCAGCTGTTTTTCAGCTGTTCATCCCACTTTGCAAAAACAGACTGCACCATTAACAAAGTGGCTTTTTACACTTGTAGTCCCAGTGCCTGGCCTTGTATTACTGCCCCTCCATTGAAATGATAGAAGGTTGGGGATAATAACCCTGGGCTACGTAGCCTTGCTGTGCTTCTTAAAATCCCTCACCCTGGATTCATCGGCAGACACTTTGAGCACATTTACCATGAGGGCGAGCAGCAGAAACAGCAGGCTGCTATAGCTCTGATACAGCAGCAGTATTGATGTCTTATCCAAGAACACAACAGCTCAATCTAGAGCTCAGTGAGACTCGGGAGTGTTTTCTGTGCAGCTCTGTTTCCTACAGATCGACAGCGGAGGGAAGACAAACGATCTGCAGAATTTGTTGCTGCTCTGACTGCTCTTCATAGACAGAATACTAAATTAGCATCGAATTGAAAGCCAACAGAAATATCATACCATGCACATGAAGTTAAGGGGATGTGGACATGTGAAGGAGCCAGTGCATGTTTGTACGGCAACAAATCAAAGGCTGTTTTTTGTCTGTGAATCACTATGAAGTGCCTCTCACAGTGAGATGCTGGAAATTCATTTCACCATATATTTATGCAATTTTCCATTCATTTGTCTTGTTTTAACATATTCCAACTCTACTTTTATACCTTGATAGACAACTTTCTTCTGGCTGTGTGTCCACTGTTCTGTCGAAGAATGTGTTACACAGTCTAATCAAGGCCTTCAAAAAAGTGGGAAGTCTAATATAAAAAAAAGGAAATGTTTGCAAAATACCTACCATTTGAGAAAAAAGATTAAAATGACAGCTATGAAATGGAAAATACATTTCGCTTTTGTCAATTTTGACTAGCACTACTAACATTTGTCACCATCTCTTCATTTGTTTAATTTAATTTGATGTAGGGGCAGTAAGAGGAGCTCTGGCTCACTGTCATCAGAGAAGCAGTTAATCCTGTACCATGCACATTTTTAGGGCAGGTTTATTTTCCTCAGAATTGAAGTCTCCTAATGACACCCACACATTCAGTGAGCGTATCAATCTATGTTTTATTTTGGCAGCGAGAGATTCGTCTTTCCTCCTGTGTTGTTGCTGCTGCATGTGTGGCCGCTTGAAAAAATGACTTGGAAAAGCATGTTTTGTGTAAAAACAGCGTGGTGAGCATGTGGATCCGTGCGTATCATCTGTAATTAATGGAAGAAGCAGTGTAACTCGGCGCCTTGCACTGAAACTCTGAAAGGCAGCAGCTAAGTCTGTTCAAAGACGGTCGTTCCAGTTTGACTCAGATGGATACTTTCACGCCTGTTTCAAACCATCTTTCCTCTCTAGCCAAGATGTGTACAAGATGTTGGACAACAATGTACATCTACGTCAAACTGGAACGACCGTCTTTGAACAGAGGTGGTGGCCTATGACACTACTTATCACCCACCTACAATGCAGTACTGAGTTCCCTTCCCGACAGCTTAACAACCATTCACACCTGGGCTCACGTAGCCCTAGCAACCCACATGAAGACTTGGGTCAATGACTCTGAAAATCAGAGTTCACACGTGACTTTAATGACTCTATAAGGACACTCCCACACAGAGTTTAAAACCTGCAGCTCCTCTACAGTTAGTTAGAACTGAGGAAGCCTCTTGGATGAGAAGTGAAACGTCTTCAGGGAAATGAAACAAGTCCAGTTGCCTACGATGCAACCCTTAGAGTTATCATGACCTGGATGACCGAGAACCTTCATCAACAACATTAAATATCTCAACTGCTGGCTTATGTTGAAAACTGCTGTGGCAGAAAGAGGAAACTAATTGGAATTCCTCAGACTTTGCTGACAGTCAGTCCAAAAACAGTCAAATATGAGACCATTTAAAATCCCCAAATATATTGCTGTCTCTGCGTCTGAAACACATTTACAGGAGCCCTGCATCATGGGGAAACAGATTCATTTCAACCTGTATGTGTGTGTTCATCTGACACAGTGCTCCACTAGACAAAATGTAGGCCAGTGTCTCCCTCTTTTCTCTCTCTGTCTCTCTCCTCTCTCGCCGCCACCCATTCCCCCAGACAGCGGGCAGTCTACCCAATAACAGGCTGAACATTGCGAGACCTTCATCCGTCTGTACACATCGATTGTTCCGCCCTCCACTCTCCTATCTCATACTGACAACTGTTATTTTGGAACCGAAAATAAGCAGAAGAACGTTTTGAGGAATATTCCTGGTTGCTGCAGGGTCAGATTAAAAGAGTGATCAACCAAAGAAAAAGTAATTATTTGATTTGGAACTCAAATGATGACAAGCTCGCTTTCTAACATTCATTTTTGAAGGAGTTGGAAGGCTTTTCTCTTCTTTTTTAAAACTTTGTAATGAAGGCTAGCTGTTTCCCCCTGCTTCCAGTCTTTCTGTTAAACTAGACTTAACACCCCAGTCAAGACCTGTCTCTATACTGGTTAAAAAAAATCTTATGGTATTTTTCGAAAAGAAAATCAATAATCCATAATTTATAAGGAGTACAAAATATTTTATTCTTCAATTTGGAGAAGTATAAAATCCAAAACATGTCTCCTCTGTCACGGCATTTTATTCCTTATTGAAGTATTGCATGTGAACAAGAAAGCTTTCTGACTCAAATTGTCTGACACTTTTTAACAATTGTTAAAGATACAATAATATTTCTGCATCTAAATGTCATAAAATGGCTCATATATTTTGTTGAGTTACATCATCCCACATTTTCAAATCCAGACGAATTAATCATTTCATTGAAGGTAACGGTTCGTTTAATTTGGTCGACTGTTGCTATGACTGCTGACATGCTGCTTACTGCTTAACATCACATTTGTCAGAGAGTGAGGAAGGCAATCAGGGAACGTTACTAAACACGAATAAAGCTATAATACATTATGATGTTACTTTTCTGTTTGAGTCAGGTCACACAGAACGTCATCAGGATGGCTGATGTTTAACAATGAAGAAAACAGCAACACGACATCATCAAACTACCTCCTCTGATATTGTTGTTTCCACTGAGGGACCCCTAGTGGCAAGAGATACAAAGTGTGCATTTAGCTCACATGTTTGTTTCGAGGTTGTTCGATTTATATTTGTTGTGTGTCCGAAAGCACACAAACACAACACGACAGTTCCAGGCTGCCATAGACTTGAAAATTCATTTACAAAAACACACGTTTTTCAGTGTCAGACTGTAGCTTGCAAAATGGCCTTGGATTACCAGCATCTAACAACTGCTTCAACTGCAGCACAATGATAGTAAACCTAAGCTGTCGCTGGCATGTTCTTTTAAATTAATTGCACGTGCTCTATTCAGCTGCGCCCGGATGCCACGCTGCTGTTCACCAGTTCTCCCGACACCACTGACTCAGCCTCTCCACACATGGAATATGAATTAAAGTCTTTCATGCAGGTGCTTCCACAGAATGTACTAAACTCTGATTATTTCCTGACACTTCACAGTCTGACTACAATGAACAACCTCAAGGTGAGTGTCAGCAGTGACAAACAAACAATGAACGCTGCTGCTCATGCAGTAAAATCCAAAAAGTAAAAACTGGTCGAAATCACGTGTGATTCAACGAGGGCTCCTTAAAAAGGTGGGGAACTTTTTACTTTGTGTGACCGGTGATCATGTCCCTACACCACCACCACAGTTCAATATGGATTTAAAATATAAAAGAATAAAACAGTCATTCAAGAGCAGATAAAAAAGGACAGTCGACTGTGTGCAAATTTTCTGTTGCTACTGTTTATTAAAGGATGTCGTCTTGTGTCTCTTCTCAGTTCTGTTTTCAGCCAATCTTCACACCCAAAGTTATGCATCTGCATCACGAGACACAAATTAAAATGCGCTCGCACACATCACCGCCATCTGTGGTCTTCAGAGATTGCTCTGTTTTTCCACCTCTTGGTCTCGGAACAGCTGTAACTTATAAACAAGAGGGAAGATTATGATGACAGCAGAGGGTCATTTTGTGAATCACCGACAGTGATGTGGCACAGCTTGAAATTGGGCCACTGACATTCAACATCGTTTCTGTGGCTCATTAGTTTAAGTATATATAATAGCAGGCCTGAATCATGAGTGTGATTTTACAATTTATCTCGTACACACCACTATCCAAGTGGCAACAGTTGAATAACCTAAAATCTGTAGATGGACAACATTACAAACAGGAAAGAAAATGATAAACCAATATATGTAGAACCCTGGAAAGACTATGTGACTGAAAAGATCAATAAGTTAAGGACCTGAGGAAGACTGAAGAGCACCTTTTATTTCCACACATTCTCTTCCACACTAAATCATTTTTCTATAATAGATTTCTCTGCTTTAACTTTCTGGTCTACAGCTAGGGTACATTTCTTGGATAAACAGTTTGAAAAATATACCTATTGCCTTTCTTGTCGAGACTTGGATGAGATTCCTTCTTATGGACAAAAACAATACAGGGTTTTTGTGTTGGACCACACCTTGTCGATGTTATATTTGAATGTTTGTACAGATTTAACAAAGATATTCTTTTAGCTTAAATTGGACAGACAGATATCATCTAGGCCTTGGCAAGAAGTGTATTATTCCTTCAAGAGACGCCGGTGTATCAGCCAAACTCGAACGAAAAAAATACAATATCTAGATTTCAATGAAGACTTTCTTACATCGAATTTCTAAATTGGAAAAAGCAGACACAAAAGCAGATAAGCGATTAAAAGTTGTCAAAAAGCTCGATCTAATAGGTTGATATTTTTTAATACAGATTCTAATCTTACATTTCTGTGAATTTTCCACTTTTGCATGCATTATTCTCCCTCTTTTGACCGTTTAACAGAACTGAGGAAATTGAGAAAATTAAAAAGTACTCTCCGTGCACAATGATAATATCTCATCTCCTGTTGTACGCGAGCATGTACAAAGTATATACATGTATGACATCCACCTGTAAGTACATTATGTAACAAATAGATTTTCACAGAATGCTGAAAGTGAAAATAAGGTTTTCAAATTTTCAACACCGTGTGATGTGATTGTATACACGTAGGGTTACGGTACAGCAACGGGAAGTACAGCCCATTAAGACATGTAAGTCCACGGTAATCATGCACTGTATGTGCTGGTTTCACTCAGGTGAATGACCGAGATAAATAGCATGAGATCAGGTGAACACATAAGATGGATTTGGGAGGTGCGTCACAAACAGCAGGGAACACGGCGACTCACAATGAGCAGACAGTGAGATATATGAACAGACTGTCTCAAGAGCCACACCTAGACATAATACAGCCATTTTATTCACAAGATATGGTATCACAATGCCTTCTGGGAGGATGCAAACTGTGAACACTGGCCGAGAGGCTGACCCACATAATATATGGCTCCATCTACCAGAAATTAGGTCTCTGTGTCGCCCTACTTCAAAGTCCAGGGGAAGAAATGTCGACGTTAACATCTAATCTTGTATTCAGCTGCAGAATCCGATTTAAAATATGAGGTGGTGAGCTATTCTTATGATGGGGTGAGTTTTGATTGAAGTTGTGCCAAATGCAGTGGAGCTGAATCATTAAATCTGCCTCATGTGCAAAAGGAGACATCACAAGAAAGAAGTTAAATTGATGTTAGTTTCATTTGTGATTTGGCAAAATCTTCATTACAATTTATCAGCTTTCATCTTGTTTTGGACACAACTTTGTATATTTTTTGACATCATTTAAATACAGCACAAGAGTAAACAGTTTCCCTCTGAGTTTATTAGCGATTCACAAGATGTTGCATGAGATGAAACATGTCCTCTCACTGTTTACAACCCTGATTCCCCAAAAGTTCACATGCTGTAAAACATAAACAGAATGTGATGATGTTTATCCTTTTTGACATATTCAATTAAAACAGTTCAAGACAACTATTTGTAGATCTTTGTAAATATATGCTGACAATCTGCTATAAATCTATTTTGCCAGGCTTGAAGCTTGTTACGAACCTTGTTACTAAATACACCTGGGTTGAACCATTCAGCATCCTCTGAGGAACCACTGGCAACTGTGGCTGTGGTTTACATGTATCAACCACAGAAGGAAGCAAATTTCCATTTGAAAACAACAATGCTGCTATAGCATCATGTATATGTACATTTCTTAGAAAGAAGAGCAAAAAAAAAATATGCTCTTAAGATTTCTTGGTGGTAAAGATGTTTTTTCGCAGTTTCTAGCAGTGCCTTTTCAGATTGTTTTGTGTAACGAACCATCTGGTTTGAAAAGTTGTGGAATGATCAAAAACACCTGTTTGGAACATTCCACAGGTAAACAGATTCATTGGTAACAGGTGATAGAATTGTGATTGGGTATGAAAGAGGCATCGTTAAACCGGCTCAGTTGTTCACAAAAAAGAACGGGGTGAGATTTACCATTTTTATGAAACAAACTTCCTTATAAAAGGATCTTACTACATGGGCTCAGGAACATTTTGTAAAACGGTAAATACAGTTCTTTTGCAAATATTGCATTCTCTTTTTATTCATGCTTTGCACAGCATGCTAACTTTCTTGGAATCAGGGTTGAGGAAGAAATAAAAGTGCTTGCTTTTCAGTAGCTCTCACACATGCCACTGATGATTATTGATTAGCTGACCTAGTTCTTCCACTTTTGCCCAACTCTGCTAAGAACTGTCGTAAAGCCCTGTGGCTCACGCTGGATGTGACTGAGCAGAAAATGAATCTCCCTTCCTGTCGGGTTTATTGAAGATTGATCAGGTTAAAAAAAAATCCATGACCAAAGAATCAAATGAGATTATAGCAGTCAAACTGGGTCATCTTCTCTCCCGTAAAGTCAATATCTTTGATTATAAGGCACTACAGGGACTTTGCTGACGGAGATATCTGGCCTGGAAAATGGCCAAAAGGGTTAGGTGAACTTGGTTTGGTGTTGAATCTCATACTGACGTCACGGGCTACTTAGCTGATGAACATGTTGTTTCAAGACTGATGTGACTTATAATGACCCCATTCTGTGGTATATGCTGATGATAAGACATCCGATGCCCACTGGGACCAAACAGATTGCTTCTGGCGACATCTTAAGATGACGTTCTTAAGCACAACTTGTGTGTGTGTGCTGTGTGTTTTAATGTAATGCTAAAGAACACCAGCTTACGAAACATTTGAATGTGTGTGTACTGATGCAATAACACTGTGACTACCCATCTGTGTTTCTCATAACACATATTTAATGGAGCTATGACATACACGCACAGTATGCCACTCATAATCCATACACACAAAGGCATGCACATGAATGCATAGACCCACATAGCTCCTCTCTTACACAAGCTGGTAAGAGAGATGTCTAAAAGGTAAAACCAGGGGAAAAGGTCTTGATAATGAAGCCTTAATATGTCAGCCCACTCTGCTGCCTGTGAGTCAGGCGAGATATAAGTCCCAAACGTCATAAGTAGGTCAGTGTGCTATAGTGCACGCAACAGGCTAGCAGCAGAGAAGCTCCATCGGTGATTAACAGCCACTCAGATCATGCTGCAGCATATGTTAAGAGGGTGACTCACTTCATGTAACAGGTTGCAGGTACCAAGGTCGCACTCAGGAGTTTGTCTGTTCAGGAAATGTGTTTTCTGCCACATTAAAAACTAGAAAATTCTTTACCATTGCCTGCAGGATGGATAAAGGAAAAACAACTAGAGACTGTCAGTCAACCAGAAGCCTCCTGATGAGTGAGCAGCTGCCCCTCTGAAGGCACTGAGCTCCCATCAGTTCAAGCAATGCTGTCCTGTAATTGACCGTTGACCTCTCACTTCCATGTGGAGAGGGGCAAGAAAAAACAAAACAAATAGACCACCAAGAATCAATAACACTATCAGGGAAAACACATCAGGGTCTGTTTCAATTAAACCAAACAAGTTAGGTGTGAAAGCGTCCTTATAGTTTAGACTGAAATTGAGCAAAGGGAGATGATTTAGACTAAGCCTCGTCTAACATGTCCAGAAATGGCCATTGTATTCTTGATGATTCCCTTCTTACTTTCTATCCTCTTTCCTAGTTGTTTGTCCATCCAGATGCTTTATTTTCTGGATTTGTGTTGAGAATGAATATCTCATGGGGCTGCCAGCATGACTATAGGAACTTCCATTCTCGTTCGGACACAGAGTGAATATCAATTACTCCATGAATCAATTATCAATTCCTAGACGAGATGCTTGGTACAAACACCCAGCATTACCATGGCAACAAGCGCAGTGTAACTTCCCAACAGGCCCGGTCTCTATTGTGGGGAGCATCATTACCAACCACCGTCAAATGAGTGCATGCCCCGCAGGCAGTCTGTGCGTCCATGGCTCTGTCCTCATTCCTTGGCCCAAATGGCCGAGGTCCACACCCTGTGTCCCTGCCAAGCAGTGGTGGTGACTTACTGGCATATATGACAGAGACGTCAAAGGCTACTTAGCTGATGAACATGCTGTTTCAAGACTGACATCACTGACAAGGTGGTGTCTCAATCACAATGTCCTTACGTGGATAAGAGATGCACTTTTTGTCTGTTCCGATTCGATTCCAGAGCTCATTTTTGTTGAATATTATTATGATCATGATTTTTGTTGTTGGTGGTGTTATTATGTATACGTTTACTTGAGGTAGTAGTCAGTCAGTCAGTAGTCAACCACACAGCCACACTCGCCATACAGGAACTCCATTTATCGCTCTTTATCAGTCATGTGCCTCTTTTTTGGTGCAGCCAATGCAACATCACCCTAAACAAAAAAAAAACCAAGCCATTCATATAGTGATTTGGACATCAGTTACCACGGCAATGGTAGGAACTTTGAATCACATGATACATTTGTGTCGGTCCTTATTAAAACAGTTAAAAAAAATTAAAAATGAAAATGTATTCTAAGCAATTTAGTTGAATTGTAGGTGAGGTGGGCTTCACGTTCGCAAGAAGGTGTAAGAGTGGAAATTGCTGCGGCAACTCATTTAAGGTTTGAGGAATTTGAACAAAGCAATTGCACAGCAACACATTATCAACTATTAGTAAGTAGATTTCGATATAAGTTCAAAAGTAATACGCAAATTTCAAAGAGTCCATCCATCCATCCATCCATCCATCGTCTTCCATTGAACATGGTGTTTGTTATGGACAAACTGTGACTAGCACAGAAGTCCAGTAACAAAACACCACTCGGGTTCAGATCGGAGAGGCCGTTCCTCCCAATCACACCCCTCCAGGTAACACTGTCGCTGCCCACGTGAGCGTTGAAGTCCCCCAGTAGAACGACGGAGTCCCCGGTTGGAGCACTCTCCAGCACCCCTCCCAGGGACTCCAAGAAGGCCGGGTACTCTGCACTGCTGTTCGGCCCGTAGGCCGAAACAACAGTGAGAGACCTATCCCCGACCCGAAGGCGCAGGGAGACGACCCTCTCGTTCACCGGGGAAAACTCCAACATGTGGCGGCTGAGCTGGGGAGCTATGAGCAAGCCCACACCAGCTCGCTGCCTCTCACCACGGGCAACTCCAGAGTAGAAGAGAGTCCAGCCTCTCTCAAGGAGTTGGGTTCCAGAGCCCAGACTGTGCGTGGAGGTGAGCCCAACTATCTCTAGCCAGTAGCGCTCAACCTCCCGCACTAGCTCAGGCTCTTTCCCCCCAGCGAGGTGACATTCCATGTCCCCATGGCTAGAGTCACCGTCCGGGTGCCCACAACCGCCACCCAAATCACAATGCACCAGCCTTCTAAATCCTCCTGCAGGTGGTGAGCCTACTGGAGGGCGGGCCCACGTCGCTCCTTCGAGCTGTGGGCAACTGTGGGTCACGTGGGCAAAGACCCGGCCACCAGGCACTCGCCTGC
>OMLP01010255.1:1558-12048 GCA_900302685.1 Spondyliosoma cantharus | reverse complement strand
TTTTTTATCTTTTTCTTTTTTTCTTTTTTTTTTAATTATTACATTATTATTTTTATTTTACAAAAAGGAAAGGTGACCGGTGGGATATGACTGTGGAGGAGGAGATGGCAGGGTTCATCCCCCAGAAGAAGATTGTGTATAACGGGCTGCTGCCTTACTCCGACCGGTTGGACCGGGAGGCCACGGAGCTGCTGGTGGAGATCAAAGCCAACCTGTCCAGAGCTGTGCTCGTCAGGGAGCTGTGGCCCGGGGTCGCTTTCTGGTGCAGGAAGCTCTTCCAGTGAGTGTTGAAACAAAGACGAAACCACAGTTAGTCGTCTCGGATTCGTATTTTTGTGTGTTGTCCTGCAGATTATTTAAGATACAAGGTTGGATTGACTGAACTCAGCTCAGGAAAATCACCACCACAAGGCCTCGCATGTTATAAAGTTGCATCAATAATTCCCTGGCATCGTGAAAACAAACACTCGGTGATTGGTTCTCATGCTGGGAGATGGCAAGTTCATTTCCACTGGACGCCAGATCGTAGTTTAGAAAAAAAACATAAAATATCGTATTTTAGAAAGGGGAGTAGTTTTTACACAACATTGCCTGTACCAGCGGTTTAATTAGCCTTAAAATTACCTATATATGATTGAGTTTGTACGTGAAAGTCAAAGTGTGTATTGATTGGACACTGACACATACAAAAAAGCCATCTGTCAGGATATTGTGAGTTAATGTAGAGGGTGGTTGTGGTTTTATCATTTAACTTGCATGAGGAATTCTCTTGGATGATAACAAATAACAGCCAAATTAAGAAGTTTCATTGGGTCATTGGTGGGAGGCGGGACCCCCCAAAGGTGGTGGCTAATTAATTTCCAGGAGTCACCAGATCATAGTTTAGAAAAAAAACAAAACAGTAACAATATTGTTTTAGACGAGGAATAGTTTTTACATGACACCTGCAGCAGTGATATAATTTGCCTTAAAGGTGCAGCATTTAACTTTTTCTTAGGAACAATTTTGATTATATTTTTAATTTAAATAGGATCCTCCAATGTTTTAGAATACAACCGTAAGCACGTGTTTTCAAAGAACAACGAAACTGAATGTTAGCAAACCGCTATTCCCTGTATGAAGAGCTCTGTCTCTGTTTATATGACTATAAATGATGCACAGTGCACCTTTAAAATAGATTTTTATTTAATAGAGAGTGTGTTTGTGAAAGTCAAAGTGTTTGTGCACATGAGTTATGATTGGACCCGCTTTTGATTTCATTTTGGCACGTTCAGGATGTTTGGAATTTGGGTGGTGGTGAAGACCAACTCGATGGTCGAGGTCAAAAAGGTTAAGAAGCATTAATTACAATAACATTTGTAACAAAACTACAATATTGACAAAGTATTCAAAAAGGTGAAAATCACAACAAATCTGGCCGTATTGACAACTACAGGCAAAAGAGTGACAAAAGAGAGTCAGTCTGTTATGTAAGATAGCTGATGTACAGGACCGGGTCTACAAGGTTTCAGTTAAGGGTTCTGGTGCGTGTTAAACAAGGTGATATCACATGCACTGAGTATTTAATTTTTCTAATGACGTACTTTCACTGTCTTATATTTCATTAGCTTTATCCCCGACTGCTTTCTCAAGTTGAAAAAACATCCTTTAAAGGTGCACTATGTAGTTTTGGGGAAGACATTTTAATCAGAAGAGAAAGATCTTCACTGACTGAATAAACTGAATAAGCAAACTGACCTTAAAGGACAAATTCATACTGTTTTACTTTGTTTATATGTGGCGGACCCTGCCACCTTTCTAACATCAAACAGTGTTCTGGGGAACTTATTTTTCTCTGAGAACAGCTTGTTGATTCAGTTGTGGACTCAAAAAAATATTTCTGTTTGTACTATCACTTATTATCAAAGTCTGAGTTTGAAGTTCGTCTCCAAAATGATGTGTATCGCCTCTTTAAACTGACAAACGTCATCATATGTGTAGTTCATGGCACAATTCAAACAAGATTCAAAATGTTTTTGTCTCTCATCCTTCACTACCAGACATATATTTCCTGAAACGAGGTCCCATTGTGGTCCACTTTGAATAATACATCTTACATTAAAAGCCCAAATATCCACAATGAGTTCCTTCAAGAGTATTTGCACTGAAACAAATTTGTGCCAAATGCCAAATATCAGCAGTATTTAAAGAGGAAACCACACAGCTACTCTGTCGTCCTCCAGAGAGCACGAGTTCACCATGTTCTCCACCTCAACTTTAAATAAAACTTTAACACTGGCATCGACTCACAATCACTGAGGTGAGTTCATGTCGAGAAAGTGGGCCACTGACGCTGTGTATATACGGGATATGGGTCAGCTGCAGGAAGCGGGAGGAGATCAGCTTCTCGTTGATGGTCACATGTGTCACCTGCACCAACCCCACTCCCCCTCCTCACCTCCACTCCCAGTTTTCTGAAGCTGTACGGCCGGAGGTTCAGCAAGGAGGACCACATCCTCTTCATCAAACTGCTGTATGAGTTGGTCACGCTGCCGAACCTGGAGCCTCACATGATGCAGAACTACGCCAGGCTGCTCATTCAGCTTCTCAGGTGGGTGTGACACAACACGCATTTATACACAAACACAACATACATGTCCGAGCTTCTCCCCACACTCAGGGGCGGGGCTAAAACATCCAGATAGAGCTTCGAGAACCACAGCTCCTTCATATTAACGCCCCACCTCAACTTGAAGCCCCCAGTACACATAGATTAGGGCCTAATCCCAATTTCCCCCATAAGGCCCTTAAACCCTGAACCCTAACAGACTTAACTGACGTCACCTGGGAAGTGTTTGAATGAAAGAAGCTACAAGGGGCAAGTCCCAGGCACAAAAAAGACTCAGACTTCACTTTAGTTGAAGGTAAAAAACAAGGACTAACAAGTGATTTGGTAATTACTTAAATAATGTGTTGTAGCTAGTTTATGCCACTAATTCTCTCAGGCAACGACTTGACAGAAAGTGGCCCTTAAAGGGCTCAAAATGTGTGTGAGGGAGCGCTCATGTACTTTGACAGCGGGACAGCCCAAAAGCCTTGTGGACTTAATGGGAACACACCTCATAGTCTGTGAGTCTGTGAGTGTGGACACTGGGATTGGGCCAAAGAATGGACTTTAAATATTTGCATATTCTGGGATTGTAATGAGGGAGAAGGCAGACACACATTTGAACATGTATATGTACGTCCCTAGCAACACACGTGTGGAGGAGATCTTTAATAAAAGCAGCAAGTGTTGGTGGTTCAAGCGTCTGATCCAGATGCCTCACTGCAGCAGACCCTGAACATGAGGGATTACATATCCCATCTGGCCTGGGAATACCTCGGGATCCCCTCAGGAGGAGCCGGGGGGGAAACATGTCAGGGCAGCCTGCTGCTACATAGATGGATGGATGAGTTCTACTCTGCAGTGCAGCACAATAAAATAACTTCATGACTAATATATGATGACAGAGAGTGTAGGAAGTTATATCAATGGGAGCTCTTGACCTCAGAAGCCAAGACTTCCCATCATCAGCTCGTCTTACCTTTATGTGTCCTTTAGCATAATGAGATCAGAGAGATTGGTTGGTATCACCGTGCTACAAGCGGTGTACTGATGTCACATATGACGCGTTAAAGTGGATTCTTCACTTACCTCTTTGCCATTTGGGCTGCTGCCATTTTGGAGCTTGAGACTTGAGACAGCAGTTCAAAACAAGCTCTCAGAGAGCAGATACCCCCGTGAAGGCTGCAGGCAGACGTCCTCTAAATGTGTCATTGGTTACAGAAAACGTTGCATCGAGATCTGAAACTGCGTGCGTGCGTCCCAGGCCCTGAATAGACCTTTTTCACTGCAGCCATTTTGACATAAAATAGTAAAGGGTAAACACAGGTGTTACCAATGATACTAATCAGGTCAAACAGAGTCGAGGCGCTGCTATTGTGCATGTTGGCTCACTAGAAAGTCTCCGCTACACTAGATAACCAGGAACAGAACCTTCATAGTCATTAATTAAACCCATGTTTATCTTCTGTTTCATGTCAAAAAGCCTCCTCCAGATCCATTGTGCTCTGAGTTTCAAGTCTTGACAGAGTTAGCCAATAGCACCACAAGCTGTATTCTGTTGATGTGCTGCCCACCTATTTGATTAACGGATAGAACGCAGGTGAGGAGCAAAAAAGGGCGGGAAAACAGACAAAGGGAGGAAATGACAAGCAAGACATGACACACGAGGAGAGAACTTCAAAATATTACAGGAAATAACAAAAAACAAAAACTCCATGACCATGACAGGATCAAAATAATTATCATACATATTTTATTTAATTACTGTTTTAGTGCTTTATAATGTAGTATAAGTTATACAGCATTAAAAAGGTGGCCACTGGGTGCTTAAAGTAAAGTAATGAGTGAATTGGTAGATGCAAGAATAATAAGAAGCTCGTTATAAGACAGTATAAGTTGTCTTTTTCTGCTTTAAAATGCAATAAAAACCTGGTTCAACATGCTTCTTACAGAGGAGATTTCATCAGAGGATCTGGCTGTGAATGAGATATAAACAGCCGCTCAGTAAAAAGCCTTCAGAATATAGATAAGAGCATAATTGTAATGTTTGGCGTGCTGTATGTTGGTGCTGCCAAAGTGGAGAGTTCATTATGAAGAAAGCCGGTTCACATCAATATTTCAGAACAAATCCGATGAGATTCCCAAAGAAAACAATCTCACATTGTTATCCCAATTGTGCTCAGATTGTGGTCTGAATAAAAAGAGAGGGGCGAACGTCGGCCACATCTGCAATGAGTTTTCAAAAGTGACACATCGAGGTAGGAACCATCCAACCGGTCTTGGGAAAATGTCTGCCAGTGAAAGATAATCAAGAGAAGTCATTAACAAAAAAGGTAACACAACGAGCCAACAGCAACAAAATCCCTCCACCCTCCGAGTCGAGCTCGCGGCATTTTTGTAATTGAGCGGTTGTTATTCACTTAGTTTGGGAAATGGGCAGTGGAAATTATTATGAGACTGTGGACGGACGGGCGAACTTGCACACCACTGGATGAGGCTCCATCCAGATGTTTAAAAAGAGGCTTTTCACGAGCTTCAATTTATTTTTAAAACATGCAATGTTAGTGTGAAATTAAACTTGTCACCATGGCTGTCAAACAGTTGTAGAAGCATAAAGTTTAAAGTAGCAAAACAAGGAAAAACCTAAGTAGTGCCTCAATATTTGACCGAGTTCTTGAGTCCGCACTCATGCAACCAGGCAGACGCACTCTCAGTGAGTAAAAATGTTGGCCTCGCGGTGCATATATTCCCGTTTAAGCCCTGACCTATATCGTAAGACTCCCTGCTTTTGTCTCTCAGATCGGATCTGTCACTCCTCAACCCACCGCAGGATATTCTGCAGGACCGCCACATTCATCACTTCCCATTTTGTCTCCACTTGTTTCCAGCATTTCCACATCCATCACAGAACAACACCCTAATGTAGACGTCGTTTGCCTGAGTGTTTTCCATTAGATGAGAAGAGAAAGATCTGGGTTAACCGTACATTAAGTGCCAGGATTTACAGCTGAGAGATGAATTTGATACTCGGCATCACACATCGGGTCTCAGTGGGCTCTCCTTTGCTTTTTTTGTCTTCTTTTCTCTCCGCTGGCATTTCACCATCATTTCCCCGATTGTCTCTTCTTTCCCTTCATTTCTCAAGTGTCCCCCGATGAGAGTCTGTTCCATAGGCTGCCGGATGAATGAGGGAGGGAAGAGACGAGAGGAAGCTGAGGCGCTGGAAACTGCGCATTTTCTTAACCCCTCAACTTTTATTGCCGCGAATTGTGATTCCTACAAAGAGAGAAGAAGTAATGAAGTACAAAGAAAAGCAATGTGGAAGTTTCTCAGGCGGATTAGATAAACCTGCTGCGCCTTTAAAGCTTTTAAAGTACTCATCAGTTGCACAACGGTTATCGTGCGCTTAAAAAGCTTAACAGGGCGTTTGAAAAATCAAGAATCACAGTGAAAGGTAGCTTCACAGCCTGCAGAGAGCCGGTCGCGTCCTCCTTCAGATCTCAAACTCTCTTCATTTCTCTCCGCAGGGCCCCGTATAGAGAGTATTTTACCCCAGCTGAGGCTACACCCGCAAATTACTAACGTCTGCCGCCGTCAGACCGTTTATGCTTTATTGAATACAGAGAACGGCGACGTTGTGTTTGCAGACATGTCTGGAAGTTGTCGCCGCCGTGTTCGGCACAGTGACTCACTCTCCCACAATTACAGACTCTTTCTTTCAGACACCCTGTAGTTTCTCACCTCACGATAACATTATTAGAGTGCAATCATTCGGTCATGACAGCGATTTTTTAATAATAAATTTTACCTCGCAGGTTTGAGTGTTAAAAAAAGTTCATCGCATCATCACAAAACAGGAGGGGCTGTCGATAATCTCACTCTCTCCTTTTTTTAACAAACAGGAAGAAGGAACTGCTGTCGAGAGATGACCTGCAGTTGCCATGGCGACCGCTCTACGACCTGTACGACAGGGTGGTCTACTCCAAAACCGAGCACCTCGGACTCATCTGGTTCCCCAAGTATGAAGTTTTACCTTTCCATCAGCCTGATGAGAGCGGTTTGAGCATTGTGTCGGCTTACTGTATATATGTACTTACTTTCAATTGACCTGGTTTTATATCACATCTTTTAAGAGAAGATAAGATAAAAATAAGATAATATGAGATGAAATGTGATAAGATTGGGGAAACTCAAAAGAAGAGGTTAAAAAAGTCATTGAGTCCAAAATAAAAATGACAAAAAATTTCATTTAAAACAAACTTTTAATTATGCAGATATGATGGAGAAAACACCCCGTAATTGCAATTTACACACGTTGTGTAGCTTTATCCTATAAAATATTTGAATTGAATTGCAGAAAATACCGGCAGGATAGTTGCACAGTGTAAATATAAAAGTTATAAGATGAGATAATCCTTTATTAGTCCCACAGTGGGGAAATTTGCATCGTTATAGCCGCGCAGGGGGAAAGAAAAGTGGATATAAGCATCAATAAAAAAAACTATAAATAGCAAATAAATAATAAAGCAAAATATGAACAAGAGGAAAATGAAACAGTAAGAAGAATATAAACAATATAAAGAAGAGAACAAACTCAACAGCTGAGTTTTTACCATTGAACATATTAATGTCTTTATGTCAAATTTGAAGCTACCATAAGCTAGCAGGTAGCTTAGCATAGCATTAAGATCCTCAGCAGGGGGAAGCAGCTTGTCTGGCTCGGTCCAAAAGCAATAAAATTCGCCTTCCGGCACCTCTGAAAATTGGCAAATTGATTCTTTATGGGGAGATATATGCCAAAATATTTCGAAGCCCTATTCGCAAGGGACTAGAACTGCCACTGGTAATTTGAAATCACACTGGAGGACATCTGTGATCTTATTCCTGCACAATAAATAAAGCGAGACTTCCACCACATATTACCGACCACATTTCGCGGAGCGCAGAGTTCATGGGACAATATGAGTCCCGAGCGAATCGCCGTGTCTCTGATTTGGGGATTGCATTTCTTCTCAAACATCTGTTTTCTGTTGTCGGACAACTCCACAATTATTATTCAGTTTGGTTTTGGCTCGTCGTGTGCTGGAACAGCAGTCAGCAGCTGTTCCGCGAGATCGGCGATAATGCCGTTTTTTTAAGGCGATGACAGAGAAGCTGAGGAGCAACAACAGGTTGTCATTTTCGAGCGGAGCAGCGGAGCATCTTTTGCTTGATCTGAACGAGCTTCAAATGTGTCTTTAACGCTGACAGGAAGTGGGTAAATCGACTCTAAACTGTGTTGTCAATGCGGCTGCTGAGGAACAGGTGCTTTGCTTCTGAAAGCTGATGTTACACAGAGCCTTGACATCAAATCCAGGAGATAATGTCAGTCAATACGATGAAAAAAGCTGACTTTGCCCATCCCGCGCAAATGTGCAAAAAGGGTGATTGTGATTGACGGGGATACAAACATTGACACAACACCGAGCAACTGCTCTGAGACAAAACCTACAAACAATACATAATATGAGCTTCAGAGGTGCTTGTAGGCTGACTTTGTCACCTTTGGACAGAACCATGACACCTTTTTTTCCTGCTACGTCAGCCAGCTAATGGCTGCAGCTTCGGTATTTGCCGGTTTGTTTTTCCACATTTAACTCTCGCAAGAGAGCAGACAGGGGTATTAGATCTACATCGGTATGGCTCTATTTTAATTCTATTCCCAACCCTAGCGCCAAAAGTTAACCTCTGCCCTAAAGAATTTATAGTTAAGAGTGATCAATTATCAAGCAAAGATGCCAGAGAGTGTCTCGCTTCGGAAATATTTATCTCTTCCTACTCATAGCTCTAAAACTACCTTTGGATTTTTTTTCGAGTTGGTCATTTGTGTTTTTACTTAAAGATGAATTGATGAAATAACCAGCAGATGTGTTGATGATCACAACAACTGTCAGCCGCAGCCTGATTGTTGGATGTCGTCCTAACCTTGGCGAAGGCGCGTGGACCTCACAAGACGGCGGAAAGCGTGATTTTTTTTTTTCCTCCACAAACACAAACACCTCCTCTCTGTGCTTGTTTGCAGCTCAGTGGACCACATTCTGAAGGCTTTGATCAAGAGCTGCAGACTGTAAGTCTCGTCCTCTGTGATCGTGTAATTTATTCTCCGGATAATGCGTTGCTTTGATCCTCAGTTGAGCTGTGTACAGTGGATCAATGTGTGTATTTGTACCTCCGGTCTGTCTTTGCTTGCCTGCGTCTATTTGTACTCACGTCTATCCTCGCTCTGTGCGTGTGTGTTTATGTGTGTGTGTGTGTGAATTTCCCAGGTATTTCCCCGCGTCGTCCACGCAGGAGATGCTGGATGAGTGGCGCCCCCTGCTGTGCGTGTTCGACGTGGTCATGCAGAAGGCCATCAGCAACATGGAGCTGTTCCTGCCCACCATCATGCCCCCGGAGGAGCACGGCCAGGGCTTCCAGTGAGTGGGCCAGCTCGAACGGCTCCGTTTAGAAACGGGGGGGAGGGCGCGCGCCAAAGTGCAGCATGTGCCGGCCAGAGCGAACGCAAAGGGTCCATAAAGTTTTAGCGAAAGCAAACCCCTTTGTTTATTTATGAAAGAAGCTCTGCCAGCAGACGAAGTCAGAATATGTCGGTTTGGATCTCGTGGACGGACAGTTCACCCCCGAAAATCCAAAACACATATTTTTCTTCTTACCTGTGGAGCTGTTTATCCCTCTAGTCTGTTCTCTGTGTGAGTTGCCGGGCTTTTGAAGATGTCTGCCTTCTCTCGAAACATAATGGAACTGGATGACGCTTTGGCTCGTGGCGAAAAACTCAACAGCTGTGTCACTTTCCTGAAATCCTCGAGATAATCCGCAGACCTTGTTGTGAGCGGTTTCACGTAGAAACTGTTTTTCTTACTGCCGAACTAAACCTGACATTGCACAGAAAGAGGCCAGCGCCTGTTCAAGGACGAGAAGCTCGTGACAGCGCGGGATGTAAACACGCGAATGTCGTCCTCCTCAGCTGAGCTGTAGCATCAGCTGAGGAGGTGTTTGGCTTGTTTAGCTAGCCTCTCAACCGTGATGTGTTCCTTCTCCGCAGTGATACAGTTTGTAGACATGACAGAGGATTCGGATAAGGAAAAAAATACAAGTTCTGACTTTAATTTTTTACATTTATGACTTTTTTTTCTCAGAATCTTTCTATAAAAAGTCAGAATTCAAGAAAAAAGGTTTGAATTCTGAGTTTGGAGTGGGAATTCTGAGATAAATCCAAATTCTGTGATTAATGTCTCAATATATCCACACAAAAGGACAAAAAGAAAACCAAAATAAATGTAGCATGAAAGTTTTACTCGGATCCCCTCAGTGGTCAGTTACATTAACAATCCCAGTTCATCATAAAAAAAAAAAAAAAAAGAAGTTAAGTTAAGTTTGTTATCCAGTCCCACTTTTCACAAGAGCATATTTTCCTTGTGTTGTGCTGCTTTGTAAAGATTTATAGCAGTTATCTCAACAGAACAATTGTACTGAACATCTCGGGACAGAACCCCCCCGACACAATGTTCAACTACGAGAATTTAACACGACGGTTGAGTGGCTCGGTGTGCGTCGCTTGTTTGAAAAGAGAACAGATGAAAACTGCTCATTGCAAAGTCTGCGGATTATCTTGAGTAAACCCGGTCATGACTTCATGACAGAGACTGTTTCAAATGTATTTCTATTTTTTTCTTGCCGCTTTGAGCTCCACAAGCTGAGTGGCGTCGATATCTCCAAAACTCAGCAAGATGGATAAACAGCACTACAGGTGGGGGGAAACATTTTGGGGTGAACTGTCCCTTTAAGAGCGCATGTCACCTGTGCACCCGGGAGTTTCAATAAACAACCCTCTTCTTCTCGAGTTAGCGTTGCTTTCCCCCCCCCT
>OMLP01010249.1:12020-34603 GCA_900302685.1 Spondyliosoma cantharus | reverse complement strand
TACTTTGCATGATTCATTTGTAGCTTTCCCTCTCTACCTGTACTTATTCATATCCTTGTGCTGCAGCAAAACCTTATTTTCCTCCCTGGGGATCAATAAAGGCTTATCTTGTGTTATAATGTAAGATTCAAGTAGTACGATGACAATTGTAATATTCCTCCAATTAAAGCTAATTCATTAGGCACACATATTAAATAACCTTTAATATGTCCTTTAATTTCTTGTGATATCTTGTAAAATATGACACACTGAATGATTAAAAAGTAAACAGCACATGTTAGGAAATAGCTCAAAAGGCTAGAACTGATAACTGCAGCATTACTCTGCAGATTAAACCACTTCCTAACTGACAAGTTGCTTCTGATTGTTTCCTCAAGATCAAAATGTCAAAGACAGGAAAAATGACATGCACAAAAAACGTCAACTGAAAATGAAGGGTATGAAACATGAAACCTCCACATGATTTGTCGAACAACTTGAGAAATAATCTGGACAATAGGGGTTGATTGACTCATGGTTTGGAGGGAAAGAAACGGGGGCTGTCCAGGAGACCTTACCACACGGAAGAGAGAAACCTGTTGCTGGCCTGCTGCCTGTTTCCAGGCACTGAATGGAAACAATTCTTCCAAGTGAAAAAGAGGAAGGCAGCAGTGTGGAAACACAAAAACAACAGAGCACATTTTAACTCCACTCGGGGCAGTCAGCTGCCTACCCATATCTGTAAGATCAAGGAGGAAAAAAGCCAATGGATCAAAGCACCAAGAAATAAAAGTCTGGTCTTATAACACACTTGCTTCACCCAACAAGGCTAAATCCTTTGAAAGTTTCTCTGTACCTCCCCACTTTGTCAAGTAAATACAGCCTGTAATGTTTGAACTTTCAGTATGAACAAAACAAACAGGATAATAAGATATTAAGTACAAACTGTAACCGTAGCACTGTCATTGCATGATATAAAGTTCCTACCTTCCCATTCAAACTCATTGCTGTTGTCTGAAGGTGTGTCTATGTCATCGAGGTCCAGCTCTGTACTTTCATCCAGCTCATCAGAGAGAAGAGAGCCTTCACTGCGGTCCAGTGTAAGACTGATTTCTGGAGCTGCAAGCTTCTTCTTTGCCTTCTTGCCATGGTTCATTGCATAGCCTAGAGTAGATGCCAAATCAGTGATTATACTGTTTGAAAGAACAATTAATGGATTAACATTCAGATTTTTTTCAGATGCACAGTAAACAAGTCTGTTTTCTTTACCAGGGTCTGCCTCTTCAGAGGTTCCTGCAAAAAGCTCATCTTCAAGCTCCTCTTCCTCTGGCAATGGTCTAATAATCAAACAGGAGGTAATCAGGCCTTTAGTAGGGTTATTGTTCATGTCACTTTCAAAACACAAACATGTGATACAAAGCTTTGAACCGTGATCCATAAGTGATTTAACAACATTATGAGATGATTGACAATACCGTGGAAAGTCCTCATCCTGCCACTCTTCCTTAAGCTCAACTCCTTCCATTCTTAGACGGGCTTCTGTTGTGGCAACGGACTCTTGGCGCTCCAGGCTGGGAAAGAAAACATTAAAAATGTTAAGCCATCTTTAATGTTTAGTGATTTGTAAATGCTGAAACTCCCAATGCACAACATATGTATTAAGATCAAGAGCTGGGCTAGGAGAGATTATGTATGACAACCTAAATCCACAAACATAATTGGTTATCCGTCAACATTTGCTTGTGACTTATACAATCCTCAAGGGATTATAGGGGAGACATAAAGATTCAAAGGTAATTCTTGTTCATTGGTTAATACATCAGCAACTTAAACCTTTACAAAGTTAGTGGATATGGATAGTGACAGTGATAAAACACTACTAGACAATACACATGATTAAAACTACACAAAAGCACATGGTTTTAGACTCTGGAGGTCTTAATGTTGTGAATGGGCAAGGCTATGTTGAGAAAATGCAACACATAACCAGAGACAGACTCATCTAAGAGCTCATTTATGTAAACAGATGCAATACTTTTCCATTCGATGTATGTATTTATTTGTCTACACAAGTTTTATCTGTTGTTATCTGTATCTGTTGTAAAATTGTTCACAGCTGTTGTCTTTTAAGTTCACTGACAACTTTTTCACCAGCACTCAAATCAATCACGCCTACTCCTTACTTTTAATTTATAATGGCCTATCAAATGATATATTGGTATCAGGTTACATGTTGTCTAATATGCGCTTCGTCTGCACAATTAATCAAAATGTAATCGAAATATGGACAAGTACAATACTGATACCCAATCAGTCAAGTATCCATCAGACTCAACAATGTACATGACATGAAAGACTGAGATGACTTTTTTCAGGGTGGACCTTAAACTTACAATTCTTGTGTATTAGAAGGATAATAACCGCTATTCATGTGGTGTGATCAACATGGCCTGTCACTTACCACCTAGCATTACACAAAGTCAGGAAATACCAATCAGTTTGTGCTTCTTAACTATCATAACGGTTCTGACCAGTGTTTGTTGCATTTTTCTCAGCCAACGAAATACTTTGATACGCAAAGAAAATAACCATGACAACTTCTTTGTACCAGCTTCTGGAAAGATGAGTCCTGCATGTTTACCGAGAATCTCCTCGAGAGTTTCAGCTCACAACTGGCCACATAATCAGATCACTGGCTTCTTGAATAGCTTACAAGCTTGTATGAAGGGCTTAGTTTATAAACCATAAGGCTACTCGCTAATGCTGATCATGGTATCTGTATCTTTGAATGTACAGAGCTCCCTTTGATGCATTAATCGCGTACATGACTGTACTTGCGCTCCCAGACACAAAAACATTCTGGGCATTCGGTACTCAACATTTCATAACGTATCAGTTTAGCTGTTCGCTTATGTATAGCACTAATCCCCACATCCCATTTGAAATCCAACTGAGAGAGGTAGAAGTGCCACAGGAATGTGGTTTCCTGAGAGGGAACCATTTAATAACTTTAACAGTGGTGTTGAGCTGAGTTGGGCTACAGACATTAGCACCAAGTACATTTTCTTAAGTATTTCCATTTTAAGCTACTTTCTACTTCTACACTACCACATCTTAAAAGAGAAATATTGTACGTTTCACTTCAGTACATGTATCCAACAGCTTTAGTTAGCCCACTCCTTACTTTGTAAATTAAGCTTATTAATAGAAAATATAAATCAGCTGATAAATAATGATGTATTTAATGGACTGTTATAACTATTACTGTTATTAGTTTTACTCTTTGTGCATAAGTTAAAATATGTGTACTTATTTCTCCCGCTGGCTGCAGATTAGTATTAAAACTGTATATGATTTTAATCTGTCCGTATCGGATAAAAAGTGGCCGATTTCAGCTTTAGTGAAGCCTTTTCAGAGTTCAAATTTGTAATTCCTATGCCAATGAATTTTGACAAATAGAGAACATATATCACCGCCTCATCCTCTCAAACATATATCAACACAATAGGTATTTCCAGGAAATAATAACATCCTGATGTCACCTCTGTATGGTAAAACAGGATTTGTCGAGTAAGTAATGTTGCTCTCCAGCTGAAGCCTCTACATACACTGATATCTTGTGCACATACTTACAATTAATGATCCAGTTTTGTTTGCCAAGTACCAGAGATGAAGATCTGTCATCTCCTTAATACATTTGACAAAGGTCATCCAAGTGATGCTCTGTGCAAGTGACGATGCTCAGCTGTCCACAGATGACAGTTAGACCAGTCCTGCACAATATCACAGTCTAAAAACCATTCCTGCAATCATATGCACAACAAGAGTTTCCAATGTTGACATAACTTTGCAGAATTTTCTAGTCCTAGCATAATAATATGATCCTCATGTTTTGAACCCCAGCTGGACACAGTAAGATTGCACAGGTATTCCTGTTATTGTGTACCTCCTCTCTCTGATGTTCAGGAAATAAATGTCATACCAGCACTCAGACTAGCTTCTGTTTTACTGGCCAGGCTACAAATACAGGGATGCCAAGAGGTTTGGGGACGATATTTCCACCTCGTTTGGCATTAATGTCTGTTTGTAGGCCAGGGGATGAAATACAAATATGTTTTAACAGTCAGAGTCGACCGATATGGCTTTGCAGGTGTTGATACGATACTGATTGATGAAATCAAGCAGACTGAAAATCGATATCAAAACATAAGTACAATTTAGTCAAGTACTGTTCTTAAATCCAATTTTGAGTTACTTTACTTGACTATTTCCATGTTCTGCTACTTTATACTTCCTCTCCACTACATCTATTAGATATATTTAATTACTGGTCACTTTGCAGATTCAGATTGTTCAATGTTTATAGACTATTGCTTGTGACATGTTAGCAATCAGATACTGTTGGAGGAAGGACATTGAGTCAGAGGATGAAGCACTAAGAGCCAAAGTAGATTCTGATACAGATAATTGGACAATGCTGAATATTGGCCAGGATAATTGGCCAGGGCATATAATCGGTCAACCCCTGCTAATGTGCTATAGGTTTGACAGTCACTATGGGGTAAGTTTTGGGTCAAATAGGTCAGTTTTGCCTGCAAGAGAAGAATTTGAAATTGAGCAAAGCAAATCAGTGTGACTAGCACTGGCACCGGCTCTGACCAGGAGATGAATCTCTGGCATGTCAAACAACATTAACACCCAGGGCACTGGAAAACATCCATCTGCCTCAGGTAGCCTGGGAGAACAGCATTCTTGCAACAGAAACGATGAAACCACAAGGTAGCTAATGGTTTTATGTTGCCAGCATAAATACAGACCTTCCAATGGGTCCAGGTGGCGGCAGGCTCACTGGGGTTGAGCTCCTTGCTCCCGGCTGTTTCTGCTCATTGTCTGGAGTTGTCCTTTCCTGTGGCGTACCTCTTGTTTTGGTTAGACTCTCTTGAAGAGCCTCTTCGCCATTTTCAACCGTGGACGCTGTGCTAGTTTGCAATTCGTCCAATTCCTCGTCGTCGGCTTCTCCAGACACCCCAGACGATGAAGGACTAGATGTATGTCTGTTTCCCAGCTCCTCATGAGTCCTCCTGGGTGTGACAAAATCTGGGCTGCTATTGTTCAAACTCATATCACTTACACCCTTCAGCACCGCTTCGCTCTCTATCACATCCGATGCCATGAGTTTCTCCAGTCGACCTTGTTTTAGAGCAGGTGAAAGAGTCCGACAATGACACGTTTAAAACCCCGCTTTGCTTATCGGCATATATCAGATAGCCGAATTTGACTTACACAACTTCTTTAGAAGTTTGAGGCTAGCGTGGTAGCTCTCGTCAAGCTATACGGCTAGCCAAGAGGGCTGTTGTTGTTGACAGCTAGCTATGACAACTATCAGCATATCTTATTAGCTTAACAGTGTTAAATGTCACACCGGGTGCACGTATAGTCACCTTTCCTAAATGCGTCACAGTGGGAGAACTCGGGAGTACAAAAAGTGCGCTAGCTTTGCATAAGCAACGGTGCGCAGTGATCCTACTTATCAATTTCCTCCCTTCCTTCCTTCCTCCAAGTCAGAATGCTCTCCCGTGAACGTAACAGACGTTGGTCACGCTAGCGTACGGGGCTACAGTTAGCTCACTTAGCCACAGCAAAAGACAAGCTAATGTTGTGCACTTAACGCCGACATGAAGCCCCAAAATCAAGCCGGTTGTCAACTACGACGCAACGTTAGGACAACTGTTCCATTGATCCATGTAAAGTTTAAAGTCAGTATCCGCTGATTTAACTCGCCGGCTCCTCCTGTAGCGGTTGTTTGCCAACAAGGCTAGCTAACTAACTGAAGCGCTCTGTTGTTACTTTTCCTGCTAGCGGTAGCAAAGCGTACTGTGGGGTTGCCAGTTGTGTTTCTGCAGGTTTGTATAAGAAATCGCTGTCTTCTTCTCCTCCTAAGCCTTAAAATTCACACAAAAAAGCACACCAAATTATTTAATAGTGCTGATTTGTTGCGGTATTTTCACAATCTGTATGACAATGTTTTCACTGCCTCGTGTCACAATGCAAAATTGTACTTTATCTAGTGATTAATTCCCCTTTCAGTGTCCCACAAGTTGAAACACTCAAAGTTGATAACGCGCATTTCTCCCCAACCGTAGTTCAAAATATGTCAAACAACAATAGTTAAAGGCTTTAACAAAGGTTTATACATATATAGCTAATACAAAAATATGCGTCTAATGTTTCTGACTGCAATGTGGAAAATCTTCAAACCTGGCACCCCTGCCACTTTCGACTCCTCTGAACTGTTGAGGTGTCAGTGCCCAGCAGGGCTTCAGTGCCCTCTGCTGATGGGGGGGGAAATAACATCTCCACACTTTGTTTCCACATTATCATCAAGACTATTTACATTGCCAGTTGTACATAGTTGAAGGTATGTTACTGAGCAACTAATTAAGCTTACATTCAATCAAGTCATCATCTTTTAAAGTTATTTTACATGAACATTTTCAATTGTGCTATTCTATGCTTTACTTTATTCTAGAGAGATGTACTGTTCATTTAACTCTGTGCCATTTAAACTCACTATACTAAGGGTCTCTAAGAGACCGGAGACCAGAGACATAATTTGCGTGATATCATGGGAGCTGTTGTCCTCATCGTTCAATAGTCACCATTGCTGATGAAAAATCTGTCTGTGACTCTGGCAGAAATGTTTGTGGACAAAGTAAAATTTTTAAAACTATATACGACTTAAATTTTGACTCATTCTCCAATTTCCCTCCTCACTCTGTGGCTCTAGTGGAAGCTATAGCAACAGAAGACCAAATGAAACGCGTCACCTCACTTAAGTTGACTATTGTTGGAAACATTTGGGATAATGTCAGCACACATCTAATAACAATATATAAAATTTCTAGTAGATGTTTTAATGCATTAATGTTACATATTATATCTTTAACAGAATAGCACAAAACCTACAATCAGCTTATGAAAATGTCATACATTGTCATTGATTCAACATTACAGCAGTATATAAAGCAATGTTCACCTTGACAACGTTAACATGTTGCTTACATTAAATGAATCAGAAATGATAATCATCAAATAATATAACAATATACCACCCAGAAAATGTCTATAATGCATAAGAAGTACTTTTACTTTTGATACTTCAAATGCATTTCTTTTTATTATACCATAATGTTGGTGAAGCAAATTTTTGAATGTAGGATTTTGACTTGCAACAGATAATATTTACATTGCAGTATTTGTTCCTTATGTTCGAGATCTTAGTACGTCTTCCCCCACCCGTTTATTAGCGTTTACTATAGGCCTACTATTAGTAGAAGAAGTCTATGTATAAAGGGAAGTCAACAGCCCTTTATACACAGTGTTAGACTGGGGAACGGTAAAATGTCAGACTGTATATCGTTGCAAACGAACAGGCGGGATTAATGAATCTGTAATTAACATCTTCATAAGTGTGTGGACTTCCACTGTCATTGCAAGTCTTAGTCTGCATCTAACCGTCTTTTTCTTTTTTTCATAGATGATTGTGGATACACATGCTCAGGTATGGTGATAGAATCAAAGTCCACATAACAATAAGTATCAAAATGTATTTGTTCTATTGCATTTCATATATAATTTCTATTAATTGTACTGATTTCACTTAAAGATTTTTGACCTCACCAAGTCTTATCTTTACACTTAGTGACTAATCTTTGCCACTAGGTGGAAGCAGATGCTAACGTACACCCTGTAGTCTGGGGGATGCCTTTATTGATAAAAAAGGCTGCTGTAACTTAAACGTGAAAATAAAACTAGACCAAAGTTTGAGATGTGATGAGGAGAAATTGCTCATTGTAGTTAGAGTCACAAGAGACAGCTTTTAACTCATTTCCAGATTTGTCTGAATTTTGCAACGAAATGCTGTTGTGACTTTTCTTTGTAATTCAGGTGAAACTGCATATCTTTGAAAATAGTGATCATCTCAAATGTTGCAGTCGCGTCTCACATGAGAACTTATCAATAGATATTTCTGTACAGGAGCGAGCGTGTCCGTCTACTTAGTTTTTAAGAGCTTTCTGCAAAACACACATCCAAACTGCAGGGAGTCACTGCAGCACATGCACTATAATTTCTCTTTTGGGGATAGTTATAATAGCTATTTTACTAACAGACCTCATGGTAAAAAAAGAAAAGGCAGCTATAGATCTAACATAATGATGCTGCCTGCTTAATACCTCCTGTGTGCAGCGGATCATTCAGTGTAATTTCTAATTAACACGTTGCTATTTACTCTGTTGGATCATTAGGCCTCATCACAAAAGGATAATCCAGTCAAATTGAGAGTTTATGCTTCCCTTCCACCATCCACCATGGTGCTGTTTGCTAATGAGTCATGTTGCAATTATCTAACAAATTAAGACAAATGTTGTCTGTTTAGACAAGATAAATCTATTGAGCCAGGGTATAGCGTTAACCCGTATGTAAATTCATTTCACATTTGTGCCCAGAATATCACAGACAGTTCTAACAATAACACTGGAAGTTTGATTAATCATGGGATTTGATATCATTTTTTAGTTCATCCCTGTTTTGTTTTATATAAAAAAATAATACAATTATAATGTAGTTATAATTGATCTCAAGTTTATCCTGAGATCATGTGTCAACATCCAAAATAAGACTAATGAAAAAAAGGAAGAATTTTCACAAAAAATCCGACCAAAATAAGATCTTGTTAAGCCAGAAAGATCTGGTGCTATGTAGTCTTTGTAAAAGGAGCAGAATAACGTTCGTGTCGCATTGTTCATTACAGCAAATCTCTCTTCGCAATATAAAATTAAGTGTCGGCGAGCAGCTGTTATTGTTCGTACAGTTCCACTGTAGCCTAGCAGTCGTTTTGAACAATAAAAGCTAAAGCACCAATGTCTAATGCCGGATGTGTCTGATTCCTCCTTTTAAAAGTAATACATGAACTCCAGATCTGAGCACAGATGCTGCAGCAGACCTCTCCTTTCATGATGAAAGGCGGGCTGAGCGTTGGGATCAGAGATGGAAGCTGTAACCTATTTGTGAAGCAGAATCATTAGGACGGTTCTCCAACCAATTTCCATAAGTGGGGTAGCGGGAAGTATTTAGGCTACTCGAAGTATATCACTAATGAGAAAAGACAAAAAGGATTCATGTGCATGTTTTATGCAATCTCTTTCTGGGTGTAGATGAATAATTATTTATGATTGCAAAGCCTAAAAGGGAGGCAAAAAAGATAGCAACTGCAAAGAGACTGGTAAAAAATTTAAAGAGGAAGTTAAATGAATATTTAAGGGAAGATGAAATATTTAATGGAAACAAATGAGCAAAACATTTAAAACGGCATGATAAATAGTAGTGAGTGGCATTAAAATGACCCTCATAATTTGTGCTGTTTGCTGCAGTAGCCAAGAGGTCTCATTCAGACTTGTAATGCTGCGCAACGAGGACTCCGACACTTGTTTTTCAACGTGCCACTCATTATGTGAAGACATTGTGTCTGTAACCCAGGGCTGACCTCGTAGCTGAGAAATATTAGCCTTTGATTCAGTGTAGTTTGTATTGATGCCACAAGGCAGAAACATTTCATGTTTTATTGACCTTCTTCAAGTTGAGGTTAGGGTTCTGGGAAAAAAAAACAAAAAAAAAAACACATAATGACATAAATTGTGAATATGGTTGCAGTTAATTTCTCAGGAGACGTGCTGCATTAGGGTCACTCATAACATCAGTGTTTTCTCATCAGATACTCAGATACATGTTGTAAAATTCCACCTGCCAGCATTGAAAGAGGAAAAAAAAAAAGATTCTGTTGTATGTACCAGCACAGTTCATTTGTTTTCCAAATGCGAAAATAATTAAATCAGCAAACAAATAATTATTCAAGTCAATGAGAACAATTATCTCAAAGGCGCCTCTGAGACTTGGATGTGCATACTGAATTGATTAATTACCCTGCTAAAGATAATTGAGTTAGATCTTTGACTGCGTCCTCTCAACACAGTCCTGCGTCTATTATGATCTCAAGAAGAATCTCATCTCCGCCATCGCCATCATTCAACACATGCGGTCAGCGTGAACACTTCCCTTTGTGGTTCATTATGGTGTAATGACATGTGGGACTTTTTAAAGAGCTGTATTTTAATTTTGCAGGTCACCCTTCTGCTCTACTCTACATTATTCCTTGCGATGGGGAACAATCTAAAAATGTCCATGGCCACAAATCAAGGGGCTTCTCGTCTCTCACTTAAATTTCATGAACCTTAGGTTTTACAATATATTCTAATCTTTCTTAAATTGCCGTTTAAATTTATTAAAAATGTAGTGGCGTGCTGACCTGCGTTCATCTGTCCAAGTTCAACTTTGTCAGCGTCGCCGTGCCATGCCCTTACTAACCCATGGGCAGACTATTACTTACCTCTGAGCCAGACAGAGATCATTACCTCCGTGAATGATGGCAAGGTAGCCGGAGCCCAACAGCTTTATTTCCCAGCTCAACTCGGCGGACGCCAGCCATCACATCCTGTTAACAATTCCATGGCTCCACCATAAAGATAAGCTCTCTCAATCAGCTCCGTCTGTCTCAATCGCCACTGAAGGGCCATCAGTCATCACTAGCCGGGACGGGGGCCCTCCATATTCACTTGTGATTGACACCATTTAGATGATTCAGTCAGAACCACTGGGCTGTTTATTTCCCCTGCAGACCAGAGACAACAGTGTACTGTGTTATCTGATTAAGGGGAGTTCATGAAATATTTATTTTATAAGGATATCAGCTTATTCAACTTGATGCAATCGGTCTGTTTCACTCTGAGCAAATATTGGCCCCTTTCATGTGGAATCTTTCAAATGCCGTGATGAATTAAGTCAGAGGCTCTGACATTTTAATCAGAGTGAACATAAGAAGCCAATTGTCACTGTCAGACCGCATGAAGGTCATTTCAATTGCCGAGGCTCCGCTCGCCATAACATTTAATGGTTACATCCTAATGATTCGTTTACATGTGAGATCAGGTTGATATTTTATGTACACGCACACATTCTGTTCAAGGCCTTTTATTCTATTAACCTGTCCTGTCTTTATTAGATCCTTTTCTGAGATAATTCCCATACGGCTTAGCCTTTGATAAATATGCTTTTAGGTCTACCTAATTAATGCATTCCGCTGTGATTTTCTTCACTTGTCACCCACTCTTTAACCTCATAGCGGAGGAACAGACTTTTCCTACTCAAATTAAAGGTCCTCTGAGACGCTGTACATGTGTGAGCTAATGATGTAGTGCGCTGTACAACCTGATATCTTATCTTGAGGGCCTTGTTGAAATGTTTTGAGTAGAAATGAATTGCATGACCTCACTGTTATGGAGTGTGGATATATTCCAAGCAAACATGTTTTAGTTTATTGTGTCTGTTCTCGGCTGATATTTCAGAGATTTTATATGGAGGTGTGATAAGAAATGAGTTATTAAGCAGATATTTGCTTTGTAATTAGGTTCTCACAGTGGTTGACACATGAAGTGGTTATTGCTGTATTACTGTTAGATGAGTTGCGGCAAGACAAGACTGCAGCTCTCTACATAAATGTGAATACTAGTGGAAAATAATGCAATCAATCAAACTACATTTAGATTCATACGGGCACAGGTGAACAAAGCTATAGCCTTGTGTTGAGGCAGCGTTTCTGAAGGCACACAGGAGGATATAGGCCTCCACTGTAGCTTCTATTTCCAAATTAATTAAAGCAATTCAGCATTTTTAAATGTTCTATTCCATTTTATCCTTTCACTGCTCGCATAGTTGCAGTTTCCAGCCATGCGACCGAGGGACCATTTATAGGTATAATGAATGGTTAAAGGTAGCGATCAGCATAGACCCTTCTCCATATTTGTCTAAATTTGCTTAATGAGCCAGCTGTACTCTTAAAAGGCTAAATTCACCTAATTTTTGGGTGAACTGTTCCTTTAAGTTATTACAATACAATGTGTGTCATATAACAGGCTATTTTGATTTTTTTTAAAAACACACCATGCCATTATTTGCAATAACACTATAGCATCCCCAGCATTGTTTGTTTTATCCAGCTGTTACCTGTTACTGTAAAACATTTCAAGGGTTTGTTGTCTGTTTCTACGGTAACAAGGCCCAGGGTGCCTTGAAAGCAGGGTCTTTACAAATAGTAAACATAGTCTTTATACACTTACAAAGCAAAGGTTGTCAGGGAGAAACGGCTCGCATTCTTGGGTGGTCAGTGACAATTAAGACGAATAAACAAGCCTTTATTGAGTTTCGGATCATCCAGAGAAGGCAGGAAGATTCACCATCCTTTTTCTAACCAAACACCGTTGGTAATGTTAAATGATAAATTCAGTAGCAGCTTTAAGAATCTGATCTGTACTCAAAGACCATTTGAGTACAAACAGAAGTAACTGTATTGATGACTGCAGATGTATTGCAGTGTTGCAGACCACAGTACAGTTACCTCTGTTTGCCTTGTGGGGCCACCAACATGTGCAGTTAATTACCTTGTAAAGTATGAAGTGGATTTATGTAACAGTTGGAATGATGGTCATGATGACCTTTTCCACATCCAAATAGAGGTTAATAATAACCACACGCCATTTTACGACTGTCACTAGGAGTTTCTCAACCAAAACAAAGAAAACAAAAGATGTAGTTTGGTGCCATCATGAAGTGGCTTAGGATCATGGCACTCTTTTTGACTTCATTGTTAAACAACCATCATAGCTGACAAAGTCTATGTGATGTAACTGATATATTATATTATATTATATGACCTAAGTTATAACAACAGGCGACCAAATGAAACGTGCCTTGAAAAAATTACATATTTCCCTGGGTTTGAACATAGTTGGAAACATTTTGGATAATGTAAGTAACTCAACAAATATAAACCAATGGTCTAGTTGTTTAGACATTTTAATCCCGAAATGGGTAACAATTTACAATAAGGTACACAAAAAGTATAACTATTGATTAAGTCAATAAGTATTTAGTGAGTCTTGAAGGTATACGAAAAGAGTAACTAATGATTAGGTAATTAGTATTTTATGAGCCTATTGGGTAACTACTCAGATTAAGTTAGTAGTAACTAATGATTATGTAATCAGTATTTAGTGAGTCTATTTGGTAACTACTCACTATCATGTTTCACCTTACTTGAAGGTGCACAGTAAGAGTTATTAATAAATCATTGATTAGTAATTAATGAGTCATTACTTACTTTCATCCCAATCGGTGGGTGTTTTATAGTTAATCAGGGACAACTCATGAAGAAAGTGGTCAGTATGTTGATTATGACCTAATCATGACTTAATGATTCAATAATATAGTATATCCCAGTCTGTTCCCTAGTAAATCATCATTATCTACCAAACAGTCCTTGAATCACGGTTATTCAGGAATTACCATTAACAATTCATTAACTATCAGGTCGTTCCTGGTTCGTTCTTTACTTGCTCCTCAGTAATTACTCACATGTTTGTGTACCTTATTGTAAAGGATTACCCAGAACGGTTATATATAATATCATTGAAGGGGGTCTTTTTATAATTTGTTTATTTAAATTTGAAATAAAACATGAGTTTGTATGATATCAGCACATCTTGTATCGTCACATCCTGTTAAAACTGAAGATATCTTGATTTACAGCATAACTACTGTGTGAATTTGTAGTACTGAGTTCATGTTGTTTAGAGTTAGTTTAGAGTCACTTAAGGTAATATTGTAATGTTGGTGATATTTATTGTTACTGTTAAAATACTGCCTAATTGAGTTCATGTAGTCCACGTTTGACGTGTGCAGTAACCCAGATCAAGGCACAGCACTATTGATACAATATCAGTGAATTTCCTCTGGCAGCGGGTTCACTGAGGACATTCATCTCAAAGACCAGCACACTGCTCACAACTCAGTAAAGAGTTATCATATTATTTTGGCAAAATAAAAATCTGACACTTGACTGAGCTCTCAAACAACCTTTAGTGCATCCATTGTCAAAATGCCATGGATCTTTCAAAATCAAAGATTGATCAACCCCTCAGCCAACAGGAACCTCTTTGAAGCATCCTTTTAATTTACTGTGTCAGAAAAGCCTACCGGTAACTGTCAGTGCCTGCGTCTCACTCCCAGGGAGTGATGAGAAAAAGCAAAACTTATAATTACTCTTTCTGTCACTTTTTTATGATAAATGTTTAAGTTACCATCCACACAAAACAATAAATAGCTTGTACAAAAGCTGCTATTTTCCCCCACTCTGGCTTTGAGCCGTCTTAACAATTTATTCACCATTTCAGCCAAACAGTGTAACTACAAAAATACTTTTCCTTTTCTTTTAAAAAAGATGAAATATTTTCTCTGCTATGTAATTCTCCTCTCTGTATTTCGAGAGATACTGACCTAAAAAGGTTGATCAAAGACTGTTGGAACTCCACAGCCTGCAGCAACCAATAAATTGGTCCATTCGATGTTTTGCACTGACAAATTATTCTCCAGAGTACTAACATTCTTGGTAGCAACTCAATTAGCAAGAGACAGATGTAGCAAGAATTCACATTTATGTTTCATAGACCTTTCAATATTTTATTATTTCAGCGCATGTTGGCATGGGCCCTTTTATGTCACAGAAATGATAACTATTTGCTAATTCTCACATAAAGTGATAGTTGTTTTGGTGCGTGCTGCAGATTTGTGGGGAAACGACGCTCCCTTTAGGCTTTTAACACAATGTTGGAATGGCCTTGAGCGTCCACATGCTTTAAAGTGGCTGTTAAAAGCCAATATTTCGTATTATTGCCGAGGGGAGACTGATCCCGCTCGCTGTCATTGTAAAGAGAAATGTCGACAAAAGAAAGTGGGAAAAAATCATACCTACGAGAAAAATCACATATTAATGTAAGCGTTCGTGAAGTTTATATATTTAAACTTATGAGTTCAGTTCGTTTGTTCATGTCCATGTGACATGATAGTTGTCTTAACTGACTGAAATCCACTCCTTTTGTTGCCGTCATTTTGAGCAAATAGTTAAGAATGACTGTTTTTTGATTAATCTCGTAATGGTCTGTTTAGAAAAGACTGTGTTGAAAATGCTCATTAATTAATTGCCTGCTGAAATCACTGTTGTCTTAAAAAAAACAATGATTTGCCATCTACCTGATCTTCTTTGCACAAGGGAATATAGACTGTCATTAATATGCATGGGTCCCTCTTGTCTATGTTTGGGCGTTTGGTATTAACCCTCAGACATGCTAGTGACCTTTTGCACGAAACCATATGGTTAACAGTGAGCGATCTCCCTGCTGTTCAAGCATCATTTACCTCAGAAAGACACAGAATCAGTGAGCTTCACAGCACAACTCAACTAAGACGGGTAAAAGCATTTCAGCATTCAGTTCAGTTTATTGATGGAAAAAAAAAAAATCAGATTAAAATGAATCATAGCTTGTTTATATTTTTTATATATTGAACATTAAATGTGGCTCTTTTTTCATAGTGGACATTAATTCTTCAGTGTGTTGCGCATGTTTACTCGTGGATTACAGAGCATCAACAACATAAATATATGATTATACTCATGTTTTGAAAATCAAACATTGGGGATTACCACCTTATGTCACAGGAAGCTGAATCCAGCGAGGTATGACGTACTGAAAATGCATCTCCACGCACCTACAAATAACAAATAACGCCAGCATTTCTCTCAAAACATGCCGAGCCTCTTCTTCGCATGTGGCGGCAAGCAACAAAACACATGGTGCTCTCTCTGTTATGCAAATATGAAATGGAACCAGAGCACAATAGCAGCTTTATAGTCTCACTGTACATTTGCTCAGAACATCTGAGAATACCAGGCTGCATAATTAACTGCCAATGAAATGTTCCCTCGAGTCAGTCGTCTGCTTTATTAACAAAGTAATGCAGTTATTTTTAATTGGCCGTTTCATCGTCAACCAAATTAGATAAAATGACACGGGTGCATTTCTGAAGAATAGGAGTGTTTATTATTGTCCTTGTTCACCTTTGTATCTCCAGTGACATATAGTCAAGACAAATTATATTATATTATTTTTCTTATCAAACGTAAAAAGATTTAGGACGTGGACTAGAAATGTGCAAGCCAACATTAATTCATTCTATAAACTGTTTATGGTCATGTGAATGTGGGTATTATGACATGTGCTGCATATCATGTAAACACAGGTGTTTATTGTGATGTGTATTATAAAAAAAAATATAGGTAACACTTTATAATAACCATGATTTAAAAAATGATACATTTAATTCAACTTTAGTCAATTGTGACTCATCTGTTATCAAACAATTAAATGTTTCATAAACCATTTATTATTATTATTATTTTAAACATTTATAAACATCAGTTGCAACTTCAAATTATGTTTAATTACACAATGAAACCAATCACAAAGTATTGTAAACATCAGGTGTAACTTTACAATGAACAGTTGCTTAATAAATCATTTATAAAGCATTTCATTGTTTGTTTACAGTGGTGCTATTTACCACTGATTAATGAAGGTAATTATAAAGTGTTACCAAAATATAGACAGGTTTATTTTTGTCCATGCTGTATTGAGATGTGTATTATACATTAATATCAGAATTAATGTCAACAACATTTATTTTGCAGTATTTGACATTATATTACATGCATGTATTTGCACATATTTCATAATATGAGCATGCAGGAGCAATAGTGAAAAGACCATAATTAATGTGTTCATCACTTATTATTGTTGCTTTCTTGTCCGTGAGACATTTCAAATAGATGCTGCTGTATTGGACACATTCTTGTTATGTGTTTTATGTAGTATAAGTATCTGTAACTTTGTAAAGTCACTCAGAAATGATCTAGTGTTACAACAGTTGTTCAGTGCTCATCACAGTTTGAGCCGGAGCTGAAACTGTATAATAATTTGGATCAAAGTAAAAGTTAAAAAAACGAAAGCGGGAGGTGCCCTTTGTGGCACCACATGGAAATTTCTTGCAGCATAGCTTGAAGAAGACAACCAGGGGGTTGACGAGCAGTTGTGAGGACATCAAACACTTCTGCCTCCTATTGAAGAAGTACCAGAGATTTTTTTGGGTGAGCGGGCTTGTCTTTTCTGCTGGCAGAGATTACAGAATTGGTGTTGCACTTAGCAGCAGGGAGGCACCAGTGGAGAACTATACCTGGATGGCTGTCCTAACCACAGACCTCTCCCAGAATGGATCATTAGCATTGTGCCAAAGATGGATGGCAACTTTCTGCACGACTTGCTGGCCGCCAGTGCAAGAGCAGGGCGCGGGCTCTCTTCTGGTCCCTTGGCCTGCCTGCTGACCTGCTCCTGGGTCTTAGTTAACATTCAGGGGGCCCTGACCTGAAAAGCAGGCTTGGCAGCAGCACCAAGGTCCCATCCTCCCCAAAGAAATTAGAGGTGGTAATCTTTCAGGAACAACTTGCTAACCTTCCCAGACCATGTAAATGTAATAGATGCAGCTGATTGCTTCTGTTTTGCGGCCCCTCTGTGTCCTCTTGTCACCGGCCGTGGCAGGTCGTGTCCAATTTATGTGTGTTTGACAGCTCAGAGGTGACAAATGATGGCCGGGGCTAAAAGAAGGTTACATTTAAACACAGCACAGGTCAATGGGGTAGATGGCTGAATGCTAAATCATTGTCAGGGAAACTAATGATACAACATTATAAGACAACAGAGCAGGGTAAAAGATGAAGTGCAGGATGTCATGCTGATATTATAATCGACCAATGTCTGTTTCAACCGCACATTCATCTTGATTTTGCATAGACATTCACATATACCCGTGACTTCTGAATGGAAACGCAGAGGAATCCCACACAAATCGCTATTTATGATGCCGGATCCTTTTGTTTGCGACAAGAATATCACAACATTACTGTTCCTGGAAACGTTATCAGAGTGATGCCGGAGAAAAATAATGGCCATTTATAGCCGTATACTATTGGGACTATTCCAGTTCTGGAGTAATTAAAGCACAAAATACACTTTGTTAAGCATTGGAAACAAATATTTAATCCTCTAGAAGATCTGTTACACCTGCTGTAGCAATTTCAAAAACACACAGGAAGTCTGAATAACAAACACAGAAAGAGCCCGGGAACCGAAGCACGAGTTGTGGCATCTTGACAAGTCTTTAAGTAATTCTTACAAGAACAAACACCCCTAGGCTCACTTGCTTCATTGCTTAAGTCAAAACAGAGTACATACAGCCACTAGGCTGCCACGGAAATCCGATAAGTAGTGCCCACTCTTTTAATAAGGAAAGTGAAGTGATTAAATGGTCAACACTGAGGAAAATATGAGCTATTAGGTTGTCTGAAAGGGTGTAAAATCATTATGTATCTGCTCATATGGACATCAATAAACAAAACATACCAATATCCCCTCAGGGATCAATAAAGGATTTCTGATTCTGGAAAGATTCTTAATTAATTGGATTTATTGTTTGGATTCTTATATTGTGAATCCTTGTACAGTATTGTTTACATTATATGGCCGCACACCACAAATGTATTTCGTATTTGTGTGATTATTATTTTTTTTTTTTATTACACGTAAAAGACAGTGTGGCAGCTAATAATAACCATTAGTACAACCTAACTCCATGTAGCTGGAGGTTATGTGGACATGGAGTGTCCAGGAAGCTCAAGGACGGCTCACACTCCCAGATTAAACAACATTCACTCTCTGTCAAATGCCTAGCTCCCAAAACTGCCAAGCCAGAGGAAAATGAGCCCCCACACGACCCTCGCTGTGGATGACAGGATAAAACACAAGACAGTTGCGCCTGAAGGAGACCCGGGATAACGAAATAATCTTTAATCTCTGTCCCTTCAAGGCACTTCCAACACCTGTTATTCTTGATGGCATTGTGAGAGAGGGCAGCGCGCAGATTCATTTTAAGCCTGGTAATTATTACACTAATTATTCACTTCGGTGTGGGGTGATTACCAGTCCTCGTTCAGGTGAATACTCGTCCGCTTGCACACCAGCTGAGGCCAGAGCAGCTCGGTGGAACAGTTGTTCCACTCCTTTTTCCCTTGCAGATATTTGACCTCTTGTCATGTTTGCAATCTGTACTTTGGGGGGAAGGGAGAAAAACAGCCAGAAACTTTTAATTGCTCAACAGCAGCAGGAGTGAAAAGCACAGGTTTGGCCATCTGTTCGGCCCACATCATCTCTTTAGCAAAGAAACTTCCCATTTAAACAGGTTGCTTGCTTTCCACTAGCCAGCGTGATGGATCTATTGGGAGTTGTTGCCATGCCGTCTCACGTAACGATGAGATATTATTTCTCTTAAATTAATGAGTACCCATAGTATTTCTTCTCCTTTTCTCCCCCTAATCAATAATTAATGACTCAAGATATATTCTTTTCATTTAATAGGGTGCATTTATAATCACAGCTTGGGGGCCCGAAAGCCTTTAAGACAAATATCTCTGCTCTTTGACTAGATTTAATTCAATTAGTAGAAATACAACATCAAATACTATGCCTCCATTAACAGATCTTTCATGTTAAAAATGAGTATCATGAATATATAATAATATATCTGTGGTCATATGAAAACAATTATTCTCTGATGCTGTGGAGATGTAAAAAAAACTGCATAAGTAATTTCCCTGCATTGTTCAGGTAGTAGTAGCTATGACTGAATTTAACTCTTGACTGTGATGTTCACATCAACCCGCACTGTTTTAATATGAAATGGCACCACACAGAACCCACTTAAATGTGTAGCAAAATGATCAGATGATAAATATAGTATTTAGCCAAAGGATCATTGGCAGTGAAAACATTTTACCCTGTAGGTTTTGGTGGGACATGTCTTGGTTCTGGTGGCTAATCATCATGGCCTAAAGAACAAGGTTGGCAATATTCTATATCATTGTTATTGTCAATAAATCCCTTAAAAGTCTAAAACCACTGGTGTGTCAGTTTAGCTCCCAACATGTCCCTGTCTGTGGCCCTTTCAATTTTTAAAACATAATCTATTTCATGAGCCAGGTGTGTAAAGGAGAGGGAGGAGCGCACGAAAAGCTGCAGGCAAACTCCTGAACCTTGTCTAATTTGCAAAAATACATTTATTTGTGATGTTTGAGTACGAGACCTTCATCTGGCAAATAGTTTGTAACAATGAGAAGCCATCTTGAAAAGGGAGTGGCTTCACAGCAATCACATAAATAACAAACATGTCTTTCAGATATGAAAGTAAAGATTATTACTGGAATTACTGGACCTAGAGAATAAAAATAGCGTAGATATTCAGCGTTATAGGAATAAAGGTTCCCAAAATCTTTCACAAAAATAGTCTTATTCATATTAAGTGGACACTGAATGTCCATCAGGCTGAAGTGAAGGAAAAGGAAAATAAAAAAGAGCAACAATAGATAAATATGACATTTCATAATAAATACCAGGTCTCAAAAAATATAGTGTATTAAGTTATAGTGCCTATTTGAATGGATTCTGGTAACTTGCCAATGGTAAAAGTTGAACCTAACATATAGCAAATATCTTTTGTTTAAATTTCTTTTTTTAAAAGACAACAGCAAAAAAAAAAACCTGTCTGTGGGTCTCAGCCCAGATGATTGATTGAAGTAAATGTTAAAAAAGCATCATGAATATGAACTTATAAGTTTAAAAACAGAACAGCTTGGCATGTGTCGTTTATCGCAAATGTCACTCATGGAGAGGTGAAGTAGTGTTTGACTATTTTCCCCTAAAGATCTGCTTATGACACCAGAATGGAGTACGTGGAATTTAAATCAAAATACACAAAAAAGCTAATAATAATGAATGAAGATTTCAGCCATCGCAACAATGAGCTTCATAATTGTGTTTTTAATAGATATATCAGGCTTTGGCTGCGGATAGTACTTGTTAGAATAAAGTCATTGTTACAATCTAAGACAGAGGTGAAGAGGTTATGTAAAGATTTGGATTCACACTGGTTCCAGGAATTGGAGCATAAAACATCCACAGGTAAAAGAACGTCACATGTGTGGAAGGGAGTGTGGCAGTACGAGGAGTGTTTACCCAGAGCTCACAAAATCTTCCTTTTTTTAAAAAAAAAAACCCCACTATAATATTTGACTTTAATCACAGCAAATGATCAACTGATTTCATCCATCAGTGATCTAGGCGCTGATTCTGTATGAGGCTCTTTACACATTAAAACTGTGAGAGAAAAGAGTTGAGCGTTAATAGAGATTCATCCAGATGACTTTGCGGCCAATAGAATATCTTCAACGCAGGTAAATACCTTCCTATGATGCAAATACAGCCGTCGGAATACTGTGATATCGTATATGACGTTCAAGCTTCAAGAGAAATACAGAACATTGTTATTTATATTGTTGGTGTACACACTGAATATCTGTATGTTCAAAAAATACATACAACACATTCACCTACTGCTAACCTTGAAGAAACTTAATAGCAAAGAAAATCATTTTAAAGTTAGAAAAAACGGCAAAAAGAAATGTAATTCTTTGCCAGGCCTCCGAAAAGGTCAGGTTTCACTGTCTCTGGAAGCACCGCTGAAATCTAAATGCTCTGTAACGCTGTGTCTGCTGATTGCTTTACTCTCTAGGCAATGTCAATTTTGTGAAAGTACTTGCAGATTAAGTCGGCAGGACGTCAAGGGCCCTTGTAGAAGCTGCTGTCTTGTCTTAGCGAAGGGTCCGAAAGCCCTTGTCTATTACCGGAGACACCCCAAGGACAGATGTTTTAGGCTTAGGGGGGTGATGGAGAATAATAGCACATTAGATTCCTAATGTCTCTCGGATGCAGGACTCGGGGGAGACAGAACTCCTGGGTAATCCAAATTCATCTCTCTCTTTCTCTCCCTCATTTCCTCCCGTCTTTCTTCTCTTTCTTCGCTCTAACCGGAGTTGGGTCCTCTCTGCCTCTTGAGGTGCCGAATCCTAGCCCCGAGCTACAAGCTGCACAGTCCATTCATCAAGCGTGACCCTCTCCGGTGAGGGACGGGACGCTGTGGACTAATGAACCCAGTGCGTAGTGTGAACGTATGTGTGTCATATCTCTGTACACAAGGGGAGGGAATCTTTACTTATTACAGGCGACCACAACACATACAACCCACCTGCACCGTGTTTCAGTACAAAGAGAAGAGTTCACCTCTGTCTGCTGAGCTTGTCCTTGTGACGGCTGTGAAATTATTCCTCGGAAAACGACACCAAAAGGTTTCGATATCAATTAACAACAGTGTCTCTGTTTGGAAAAAAGTACTTGCGGGGACTCAAGTTTTTGTCATTCGATCTTTCACCAACTTTCCCCCCTGCAAGGCCTAGTATTAAAGATATTGCTGTAAAGCTAATATGTAATGAACAGCGCTGTGGTCGCATTCCCCTCTGGAGCTTTTTATTGCCATACATCATATGTAAATTGGGGATAAAGGGATTTTCATTTTTTTGTCCCAGCGTGAATGCTCGGTGTACTAAACACATGCTCGTGATATGAAATCCCTGCCCCCACCCCCCTTTATCACCAGCGTGG